>SNQJ01S0167506.1:0-17537 GCA_010110895.2 Picea sitchensis
AAAAAAAAAAAAATTATTTATAATAAAATAATGTTTTTATTATTAATAATAATAATTTATTATACTTTAATATAGGATAATTTCAAAAAAATTATCCACAATAAAATAATGTTTTTATTATTATCGATAATAATTTTTATATTTAAACATAGGATAATTTCAAAAAAATTATCTAAGATAATATTGTTTATATTATCAACAATAATATTTTTATTATTATTATAATTTATCTAGTTTTTATTTATATAATTAATATAGTTTTGTTTCAAATTCTAACTATTTGTTATGTGTAAAATTAATAATATGATATAGATAATTTTAACATGCATAGTTATTATTATAATTATTATTAGGTTAAGGATATTTTTTTTAAGATAGATATATTGGTTATTAATTTTGAAAGTTAATAATATGATAGAGATAATTTTAAAATGTATAATTATTATTAAGTTAAGGATATGTTTTAAGATGGATATATGAGTTATTAATGGATAAAAAAAAATTCATGTTTTCATCATAGAATAATTTTGTATAGTGAAATTGTATATTTGAATTTTACAAAAAGTGTCTAATTCAAAAAATGATTATTAGGTTAAGCTTTTTTTTTTTTAAGATTAGAGATGTCATTTTTACAATAAATTTTTTTATCAACATAACATTTCTAATAGTTTGTTTGACTTAGGTAATCAACATCATAATTTGTTATATAGAACTTCAAAATAGAATGGTGTGAATTTCTTAATTGTTGGTTAATTTCATTGTATAAAATCTGCACAATCAATATATTAAAATGAAAATGAAATAAATGGAATGGAATGGTTGCATGCACGTGTTTTCACATTTTTTATTTATTTATTGGAGTTTATTATGTTAATTGTATTGTAAAGAGAGAAATAGAGTGAGGTGGATGCAACTCTTTTTTGTTAGAGGTATCTAATTCTCACCCTCATC
Source organism: Picea sitchensis (assembly GCA_010110895.2). Classification (NCBI taxonomy): domain Eukaryota; kingdom Viridiplantae; phylum Streptophyta; class Pinopsida; order Pinales; family Pinaceae; genus Picea; species Picea sitchensis. Next base: position 952 of record SNQJ01S0167506.1, read on the forward strand.
TCTAAGTAAAGCCATACATTCTTTTATTTTGTTTAATTTTTTTATTTTGTTTTTTGACAAATATAATATTATATTAATTAGAAGAGATTTTAAAATAATGATTATATTTAGAGTTGTTTTTTCTTTGTCTTACTTTATGTATTTCTTTATGTTCTTTTTGCATATCATTTGCATTTGATTGAGAGCTCTATTTGTATCATGTAAAGATCTCATAATAATTGAAGGACTCGAGCATCTGTCATAATCCGATATATAAATCTCATAATAACATAAAGAGGATGTATAAAGTGCTTGAATAAAAGTGCAATTATAAGGAGGCTATGATAATCCCAGTTATATAAATAAGTTTATTTAACCATTATTACATCACAACTCCATTGATTAAGGTTTTTATTTCATAGAAATAATTTCAAAATACATAATTATTAAGTTTTAGATAAATTAATAAATTAAAAAAGAAAATTTTTATATTTTCATATAAATTAGTATTATTAATAAGTTTATAAATAAGTAATGTAAGTTTTCATATAAATTACTATCTCATTAAATTCTCGTGTTTATGTATTAGCTTGACTTTTATGGAAAACATTGTATGTTTTATGAAAAACATTGTGTTCACACTTTTGAAACGTCATAAAACTCAAGCTACATCTACACACTCTTATTTATTTTATAAATTGTTTAGACATTTAACTTTTTAAATTATTATTTAAAATTTAAAATTAATTAATTAAATGTAATTCATAAATTCAATTTAATCAATCTTTTTTCACGCTACAATTTAAATTGTTTAGACATTTAACTTTTTAAATTATTATTTAAAATTTAAAATTAATTAATTAAATGTAATTCATAAATTCAATTTAATCAATCTTTTTTCACGCTGCAATTTAGTCAATGTTTTATTATTTAAATCTCAAATAATTTTAATTTTTTTAATTATTTTATATTATTACATATTTTAAAAATAAAATAAAAATATTTAATTTAAAAAATAATAACACAGATTTAAACACGGCTACATGGATTCCTAATACTTAATGATTATATGCCGCCATCTAATACATTTTTCTCTCTCCTAATATGGATGTCGGTCCACGTGCAAATTAAAGTTTATTTTCTTAAGTGGAAATTGATGTTTTAACGCTTTAATTCTCCGTTGGCGGTTTTTTTTTGGGAGAGATAACGTGTTATTGGGAGTTCCCTTCTGGGATGGAAACAATTGTTTTTATAATAATTTATTATACATTAATTAAAAATTATAATAATAATGTGATTGATTAATAATTGTTAGATAGAAATGGTTGTTTATAATAATTTATTACATCAATGAAAATTATAATAATTTATAACTTTTTATTCAATCATTAATATATAAATCTATTATCAATCATTTCATATCTTTAATTCATATTAATTTTTAATATAATTTTAAATTTTTATAAAACTCTAAATCTATTATCAATAATTTCATATCTTTAATTCATATTAATTTCTAACATAATTTTAAATTTTTATAAAACTCTAATCTTTATATTATGAATCCATAATTTTTAATACTTATAATTTTTTACTTTAATCCTTTATTATTAATACTTGTTACATCTAACACTTAATATACATATAACCTTCATCTTTAAACTCTATAATCCTATATTTTATAATATTATAAACCGTGACTACTATAATCCCTTACACCTAACTCATAGTTTTTAAATCTATTTAACTTTTATTACCCCCGACCATTGTCACTCTTTTTTTTTTTTGTAAGTGAGGGTAAGAGCCTGTATTACTAAAGGAGGGTTATGATACAAAAAAGGGGGACTCCCTGGTCTACCAAAATGGAAACTAGACCAAAGGTTCTCGAGTTGCGTTTTCTGAAATAAATGACGGGTGTGACTGCATTGCCACCATCGGAAACCAACCTAGACCTATCATATCCAGTTTTTGAAAATATAAGCACAACAAACATGAAAAAAAACAGAAGTTGAGACTGACATAAGACTAACCAGACTAACTTGACAATAGACTAACCAGACACTGGTCCAAGAGAATGATGTGTTTCTTTCCTCCACCCGCCTAGCCCTTGTTCTCCTCCTTGTGGGAGATCGTGCGAGTCTTTTTGATATGTGTTGGCGCTCTGTTTCCGTCAGCTAACGTGATGTCCATGTAATGGACGTAGCACAGGTAGAGGTGGAATTGAGTAGCCAACCACTCTATCTTGGCTTTCTGGTCCTTCTCGACCTCAGCTAGTAGCTTGGTAATGGTTTCCAGACTGATGAGGTGACTCAAGATTTCGTTCAGTAGTTTCTTGTGTTCCTTCTTGTCCTCTAGTCTGGAATCTTCCATTTTCGAGCTCACTTTGTCGATCATCACCTTTGTTTTCCACGCCATCTCCATCGTTTTGTGGTAGAGGGCTTCCCTGGGCTGCATGGCTCCCAAGTCAGTTACCCAGTCTGCTTCATGAGTCAGAGCATCCCATGATTTGCCCTTGCATTTTTCTTTGATTTCCTTTTCCCCCCTAGGTGATGGTCGCCTTTACTTTCAGTGCAACCAAGGTATGAAAGGTGTCATTCGCGTCTTTTGTCACCTGCTCCATCCTTGAAACCCGTAGAGGACTGTTCGGAGTTTCCTTCCCCAGGGAGTTTCTTTTGCCATGTGTTTGCTTCATTTGCACCATCCCGTCTGGCCTATGGCAGCTCCTTTGTTGGATTCTCAACCCGTTCGCGTCTACACAGGGGTTCCTCCTTTCCCTGCCCTTCTGTCTATGGTAGCCCCTGCAGTTGTGCTCTTCCTATTTGCATCTATTTATGTTGTTTCTTCTCCTATTGAACTTTCCATGTTGTAGGCTTGTCCTTCCAATCATGGTTTTCCCGTAGAGGTGAACCTTCCCATCCTTTTTCCCCATCATGGTACGTATGATCATGACGACTCGACCGTTATCCCTATACGGGCCCTTGCCCCTACTCACTTGATATCCTACTGTGCTACTCCCCGTACCTGGTCTTTGGCATGGTGTATCGCAATTGGTCTGTGTCAATCCCTCTTCCCTTACGTCATTCGTTTCCTGTTGTTTGTCGTCTATAGTTTCCCACGGTCTTTCCCCGCACTTCTTATTGTTGACATGACCTTGTTGTCAAACCCTCACCTGTTGTATAATCGGATCCTGCATTGTAATTGGTGGTCGAGTGTTGGGTAGTCATATCCTACCTGGGTCCTTCATACCTTCCGTTGGGCCTTTCGTTGCCCTCCTCGATGTGACCTTCCTTGCTTAAGTTGTCGTCACGATTTTTTGTCGCTAGTTGGATGAAATCTATTCTGAATTGTCCATTCAGGATGTTGATCCAGGTAGTGTCTAGTTCTGGTCCTTCCTTACTAACCCCCTCGTTGGAGATCCTGTCCACCAGGCCATTCGTTGACCTGCGTACCCAGTGCAACTCTACTGAGTTCATCGTTTGCATATGCTCCTGTAGTTTTTGTAGGGAGTGTGCCAAGCACCAATGTCTCTGAACCTTGCCCACTCTGGTGCCATTTTGGAGTCTCTTCACTATGTTGATAATCAAGGTGGAGTCACCTTCCACGATATTGTTTTTCATCCTTTTGCGATTTAGAATTTTGAGACCGAGCTCCAGGGCTCCAAATTCCGCTACATTGTTGGTTAAGTTTCCCATACTCCTAGCGTACAGATGAATTATGCTACCACCACTATCTCTGATCACCCCTCCCATCACTGTCATTCCTAGGTTTCCTTTTGCCGCCCCGTCAAAATTCAACTTGAGGAACCCTGTTGGAGGGTGTGTCCAATTGTTCTCTCCTATTTGGAGTTGTGGTGGCTGCCCTACCTGTGTGTTGTTGAACCCTTCTTTTAGGTGAAAATATTCCAAGATGTGGGAGTCCTGGCATGTGAGTTGCACTTTTTCAGTATAGCAGTTGCGGCTCTCCACTGTTTCTCGTATTTGTGATTTTATTGCTTCCTTGAGTTTCCCTTCCAGAAGGCTTTCATTCCTGAAGATGTGTTGGTTCCTTTCTTTCCAAATTGCCCATATGATCATCCCCGACATGAGATTCCAGCAAAGGTTCACCATTTCATTTTAGATGTAACTCTCATTCCAGTTGTTGAGGGTTGCGCTGATGTTACCTCGGGTCCTATTGGACTAGCAAAAGATGCCTGCCGCCCAATCCCATATTTCTTCTATGTAATTACATTCATCGAGGAGGTGATTCGTTGTTTCTTCCTTAGCTTGACAGAGGTGGCATCGTGATGGGCCTATGAAACCCCTTTTCCTTAGGTTTTCCCAGTTTAGAATTTGGTTTTGAAGTATTAGACATTTGAACAATTTGATTTTTGGCCACTGGGGGCTACCCCAAATCTTTCCCCACTATTGCGTCAGATCTTCTTGGTCCTGGTCCGCGATGTAATTCCGAGCTTCTTTTAATTTGAATTCCACATCATTTTTCCTGCCCCATCTTAGTTGGTCCTCTTCCTCTGAGACTACAATTTTTCTTTTCCCTAATTCCTCCTCCACTTCTTTCGTTATTGTTGTGATCCGATCTCTATTTTGTGGATTGAGTTTGTCCCAGATCCTCCATCTATCACGATCATTTTCTTGTTTCCAGTAGTGATGGATTTTGATTTTCCCTTGCGTGGTCATTTCCTGTTGGAGTTCCTCCATGTCTAGATTTTCCATTTTGGGTTCCTGTTGCCACGCGTCCTCCTAGAATCTGGATGTTTTACCATTCCTCACTTCCCAGAAGTTGTGTTTCTAGATCCAAGTTTTGTTGTGCCATGTTAGATTCCAAATGGTTGATCTCTCCCTTGTGCCCATAAAACGAATTTGATCCCGGTCATTGATTTTCGGGGCATACCTGGCCTTCCAGAGGATTTCCCACGGTGATGATTTTTCTTTAACCCATCTCCATGAGAGTTTCTCCCCGTATGCTTCATTGGTTACTTGTGGGTCTTGTAACCCTAGGCCTCCTTTGCATTTTGGTTTTCAAACCTTCTCCCAGGCCACCAGGGCCAATTTTTTCTTATTTTCCGCTCCACGCCATAGGAAGTCCCTTTGGATGGCTCTTATTTTTTGTAGTATTCCTTTGGGAGTGGGAAACACTGACATCATATAGTTCAAAATTGCTTGTAGAACCACTTTGGTCAGGATAAGTCTCCCCGCTAGGTTGAGGGATCTGTAAGTCCAGTTTTTCACCCTCTCTTGTAGTTTGTTGATCACTCCTTCCCATGTTTCCATTTTTCATTCTCTGTCCATTAGGGGGATTCCCAAGTATTTCGTTGGGATCGTTTTGTATTCAAACCCCAAAATGTTTGCCAAGTTTCTTTGAATTGTAGGGTTGGTATTGAAGAAATAGATCATGGATTTGGAGTGATTGATCTCCACTCCTGAGGCTTCCCCAAACTCTTTTAAGATTCTTTTATAAGATTTTGCTTCCTTGACCATGGGTGTGCCATGGAGTAAGGTGTCATTAACAAACTGTTGGTGCGTGGAGGTAGGGAAATTTTTGAAAGGTTTGATGCCTTTATTTCTCCTACTGCAGTTGCGCTTTTTATGATTCTACTGAGTCCTCCCATCATCAGAATGAAAAGGAAGGCTAATAGCAGGTCTCCTTGTCTGATGCCTCTTGAAGGCCAGAAGGGTTTGGCTGGGGCTCCATTGATTAAGAGCAAGTAAATTGTTGTTGAGACTAGGTTGGCAATCCAGTTCTTCTAGTGTTGTGCGAAGCCAAAGGCTTCCAGAGTTTTGACCATATACTACCAACTAATTTTGTCATAAGCCTTTTCTAGGTCAAGTTGGATTATCATCCCCCCTCTCCTATGGATTTTCAGTGTGTGTATTAGCTCATGGGCATGGATGATGTTGTCCAAAAAATTTCTCCCTTCTACGAAACCCACCTGTTCTTATGAAATCAGTGTGGGTAGGAGAGGTTTCATTCTATTGGATATCACTTTGGAGATTATCTTGCAAACCAAATTGCATAAAGCTATGGATCTGTAGCGGTCTGGGGTCCTTGCTTCATTTTCTTTGGGGATTAGAGTAATCATTGTGGCATTTAGCGCTTTCAGAATGGAGGCCGAATGTCTAAAGTCTTCCACCACCCCATAAATGTCATGTTTGACCACTTCCCAGCAGGCTTTGAAGAATTCCACTGTGAAACCATCTGGACCTGGAGCCTTTCCGTTGGGCATCTCCTGGACCACTTGGTCAATTTCCTCGTTAGTGACGGGTTTGTTTAGATTGATATTTTGTTCCTCGATAACTAGCATGGGGATGTGCTAAGTTATCCTTTGTATGGCCTCTGTTTAGTCTTGGTTGGGTTCTTGGGCTATCCCATGGAAGTGATTTACCAATATATTTTCAATCTCCTTGTGTGATTCTCCCTCGATCCCATCCTGATCCTGAATTTTCAGGATTTTGTTGTGGGTTCTTCTAGCACTGGTTGTTCTATGAAAAAACTTGGTGTTTATCTCTCCTTCCTTTATCCACCTGATTCTGGACTTTTAGCGCCATAGAGTCTCTTCCCGATGGCTTCTTGCTTCTCATTCCTAGCTCACTTGGATCTCTTCCCTTTTCCGATCCTCTATATAGCCCTCGTCTATGCATATTTCCTAGAGTTTCCTCATTCTGTCTTCAATATATATTTTTTCTTGGTTTATGTTTCTGATGCATACGCAGACTCACTCCTCTACGTCCGCTCACAGGATCGTTCAATCACCAAGTGAGCCGGAGAAGCTCCTCTGACTCCCTGCTGGAAGCAGCGTCGAAATCGGATCCACAGGTCCTTCTTTTTACCCTCTTGGTCCTCTGCACTCCTACTGCTGTCCTTTCTTCAACAGAAAAAAATATAATTTCGGGTTTTGGGATTTCTTAATTCCCGACGACAAGAATCCTTTGTCCTCTTGACCTCATAATCATCGATTTCCCGATATGCCGAAACACCTCTATCGGCAACTAGCCCTCAGGGCTAAGTCTTGGACCACATGACCACTGCACATAAAACAACGGCTTTATTTTCGGGGTCGCGCAACCCAAGCGCTCAACCTCTCATCCAATGGATCCCCGAAATGTCGATCCACGAAACATCGATACGCCAAAACGCTTTAATAGCCTTTAGGCCCCATGGCTATCTCCTGGTCCATGTGACCGCTATCCCCATGACCGTAGTCCTATGTCAGGGTTTATCAACATGAGAGCCTGACCTCCTATCTTCTAGACTCTCGAAACGCCGATCTCTGAGATGCCGAAATGGTGCTCCCTGGCTTCCTCTTTCCTCTTTGCAATTTCGGGCTTGAAACAACAAAATACTGAAGCTCTTGTCCTCGGAACCCTCGAAGTTTCGATTCCCGAAACTCCGATATGACGGCTGCTTGGAAACCCCTTTTGGGATTTTGCGTTTCGGGTTCTCCTGATGTGAGAATCCTCCTCGCCACTGTTCCTTCGCACTCCCGACCTTCGATGTGCCGAAGTGATGTCAATCTCCGCCATGTGTCCCAAATGGATGGACGTCTTTGATGTGTTTTAGGGTTTTCTCCCTGGAGATTCCCGATCTCCTGTCTTCGAGACTTCCAATATCCCGAACGTCGATATCCCGATGCGCCAATGCCTTTCGGGACTTTCACCCTCCTGTTCACAATGTTTAAACCTCGTGCAACTCCTGTCAGATCCAATGACTGACAGGTAATTGGACCAAGATCCGATGGTCCATATCCTTTCTCCTGTGCGCTCCTCTATTGCACTGCCTCCTGGACATGAAATCTTCTCAACTGTCCATATCTCTCTGGCTGGATCCAATGGCAACTGTTGCTCCTCCCTAGCTTTGGTGCTTTCTTCCCAGACTTCTAAGGAAACAGTTCCTTCTCCTTTCTCCTCCTGCTGGAGAATGTGATTCCCTCCTAGCTATTCTTCTTCTCAAGCAACCTCTTCTTGAGTCTTTCAGGGTGTTCAACAACCCGACGAAGATCCCTCTTCTTGGACTCTTCTTCAATATTCAGAACTCAAAGAGTTCTTTTCTCCTGTGCCTATCTACAAATCTACTCAATGCCCACCTGGCAGAGTATCTTCTTACAGAATCTCTAGTAGTTTTGTCCCCTTCTATGTCCTCCTTACACCTGCTCAATGCCCACTTGGCAGAGCTCTCAGAATCCTTAGTGATTCTGGTTCGTGTCCTCCTTACACCTGCTCAATGCCCACTTGGCAGAGTTCTACAGAACCCACAACATAAGTTCTGTTTGCAACTGTGTTTCGCTTACCCAGCCTCACCTCTTGAGGTACTCAACAACCTCATAGGCCTTTCTCTGAGTTGTTGATTTCAACTTCTATGCTCACCTGGTACACCTCTGTCTGACTCTGCAAAGTTCAGAAATGCACCCTCTGTGCACGGCTATTAGAACCCGCAACGTTCTGTCACACCCTCCTGGTGTGAAGCCTCAAAGACCTCTTGAGCCTGAAACCAAAACAACTCCTGCTAATGCATAAACATAACATACATTCACATCATATAAAGAACACTCACAAACATTCATTCAACATACGAAAGATGCAGGAAAAACTGTTGTTTGTATTAAAATGGCAAATGCTTGTTTACAATGGTGTTCCTGAGCATGGACTTCAGCAGAGTCTCGGCTCCTTCTCTATGCACACTCAACTCTCCCCATACAAAATGAGACCCATTCAATATTTTTCCTGAGGGGATCCTCGAGCTCTTCCCTCCAATCTACCTACTCTATTCAATTACATTGAATGGGTTGTCTAGTCCGCAATCCCGATCTAGATCTCAACCTTAAAAAACATTTAAAAGCCTAATTACTTCTACACCTGTGCAAAGCACGGCTTCCCAGCTCAACAACTTAAACATTTAATTACATTCAATTTTAAATCAAAAACGAGGGTTGCGCCTTTCTTCAATTTTGAATGCATGCGCTTGATGTGGCTGGCTAGTTGGCTGGCTGATGTGAGATGATGCTCCTGCATCATACTCCTCAACTACAAAATTCATGAGCTCCTGCTCATGAGCTTCCCCTCTCAGCTGGGGAAATCCTCCTGGATCCCAAACAAATGTCTGGAGCTGTCTCTTTGCTCCATTCCCTTGCTATTGTTGTTGCTGCTGTTGTTGTTGCTTCTTTTCTGCTCAGCTACTCCTCGCTGGCAGTTCTTGCTGACCTCATCATCAGCTCTTGGATCTCCTCGATCACTTCGTCTAGCTGTTCCAGTGGCTGGCTCTGCTTATTTAGTCTCCTCAGCTGAAATTTTTTCCTACAATTGGGTAGATCATCATGATCTCCCATGCTTTCTTCTTTTGCTGCTTCCAACTTTGCATGTTGGATGTGCACGCCCTGCATTATCACCCTTCTCTCCAGGGCTTCAATCTACTCATACAGATCAGCCAAACTAATGTTGTCTGCTTCTTCTTTTGAAAACTCTCGTGTTGCAGTCCGCTCAGCTTCCCGACTGAATGTAGTGAGCCATTCCTTGGAATGCTCATCATCTCCCTCTTCTGTTTGTGCAGTCTCCAATATCTGCTCCAATTCTTCCTTTTTGACAGTCACAACGGGTTGTTCTTCTTCGACTGTTACTGCCTCATCTACAACACAGATTTCTACCTTTCCCTAGGTAAATGGTAGGAATATTTTGATTCCCCCAATCATTAAAAGATTTCCTAGATTCTCCTTTTCAGTCAGCTTCATCTGTTGATCTAAATTCACCGGCTCATCCCTGCCCACCTGGAAATATGGGATTTCCCTGCTGCTTCCCTAGCAGACTATGAGATCAACCAATCCCATCTTCATCAACACCCCTTGCTGGATTGAACTCACCTCTGAGTCCATGAGACCTTCAGACAGTCTCATATTCTTATCTCTGCCCACCTTGCAATTTGAGATTCTTCCACTACCCTCCTGGTAGTCTTCGATATCCCGCAGTGACCTAATTCCATTGCCCAGTTGGCAATGTGAAATTCCTTGGTTGTCCTCCTGACAGTTCATGAGATCTTCAACTGATCTCAACTCCTTGCCCACCTGAGAGTTTGGAATTTCCTCTCTGCCCTCCTGGCAGTTCTTGAGATCTCCGGCTGATCCCATTTCATTGAGATCTCTCCCAATCTTCGGTTCACATATCTGAATTTTGTTTTCTTCTCGGCCATTGAGGCTTTCCGCATACCTCAACCATCCTCCTATCAGCCTACGTTGTTTTATGACCATCAACTGCTTGACTGGCTATTTTTCTTTTGCCTTCCTCATGGGCCATTCATACACCCACCTTGGCTTGGCTTTCTGTTGTATCTCCGATGCAAGTTCATCCATCCTCGCGTTTTGTTGCATCCATAATGTAAGCTTTTCTATTTCTTTCCTTATATCAACGAGTTCTTTATCTATTTCTTTATCTATTTCTGCAAGCTTTTCTGCTTTTCTCTTCCTCCCAGCATACCTATGGCCTTCAATAGCCATGTTGTTGTCTCTGTCTGCCCTCCTAGAAAACTTGCTACTGTCACTCTGCATCCTGAGTGTTTCCATCCTCATCCTACATTCCTACTAACTGTCTTCTTGATTTCCACCTACCTACAACCGATTATCACAGAGTCTTCAGTACTCTATCTTCTTCTGCCTTCTGCCTTTTCCCTCTACTTGAAATATACAAACAGAGTTCTCGCTCTGATACCACTTGACGCATACGCAGACTCACTCCTCTACGTCCACTCACAGGATCGTTCAATCACCAAGTGAGCCGGAGCGGCTCCTCTAACTCCCTGCTGGAATCAGCATCAAAATCGGATCCACAGGTTCTTCTTTTTACCCTCTTGGTCCTTTGCACTCCGGCCACTACCCTTTCAACAACAGACAAAAATATAATTTCAGGTTTTGGGATTTCTTAATTCCCGACGATAGGAATCCTCTTTCCTCTTGACCTCTCGATCATCGATTTCCCAATATGCCTAAACACCTCTATCAGCGATTAGCCCTCAGGGCTAAGTCTTGGCCCACACAACCACTGCACATAAAACCACAACTCTATTTTCAGGTCACGCAACCCAAGCGCTCAACCTCTCATCCAATGGATCCTTGAAATATCGATCCATGAAATGTCGATATGCCGAAATGCTTTAATATACTTTAGCCCCCATGGCTATCTCCTAGTCCATGTGATCGCTATCCCCGTGACCGTATTCCTATGTCGGGGTTTATCAACACAAGATCCTAACCTCCTGTCTTCTGGACTCTCGAAACGTCGATCTCCGAGATGCCGAAATGGGGCTCCCCGACTTCCTCTTTCCTCTTCACGATTTCAGGCTTGAAACACCAAAATTCTGAAGCTCTTGTCCTCGGAACCCCCAAAGTTTCGATTCCCGAAACTCCAATATGACGGCTGCTTGGAAACCCCTTTTGGGATTTCGCGTTTCAGGTTCTCCCGATGCGAGAATCCTCCTCGCCGTTGTTCCTTCGCACTCCCAACCTCCGATGTTCCGAAGTGATGTCAATCTCCACCACGTGTCCCAAATGGATGGACGGCTCTGATGTGTTTCAGGGTTTTCTCCCTGGAGATTCCCAATCTCCTGTCTTCGAGACTTCCAATATCCCAAACGTCGATATCCCGATGCGCCAATGCCTTTCGAGACTTTCACCCTCTTGTTCATGAAGTTTAAACCTCGTGCAGCTCCTGTCAGATCCAATGGCTGATGGGTAATTGGACCAAGATCCGACGGTCCATATCCTTTCTCCTGTGCGCTCCTCTGTTACACTACCTCCTGGACGTGAAATCTTCTCAACGGTTCAGATCTCTCCGGCTGGATCCAATGGCAGTTGTTGCTCCTCCCTAGCTTTGGTGCTTTCTTCCCATACTTCTAAGGAAACAGTTCCTTCTCCTTGCTCTTCCTACTGGAGAATGTGATGCCCTCCTGGCTATTCTTCTGCTCAAGCAACCTCTTGCTAAGTCTTTCAGGGTGTTCAACCACCCTGCAAAGATCCCTCTTCTTGGAATCTTCTTCAATATTCAGAACTCAAAGAGTTATTTTCTCCTGTGCCTATCTGCAAATATACTCAACACCCACCTGGAAGAGTATCTTCTTACAGAACCTCCAGCAGTTATGTCCCCTTCTGTGTCCTCCTTACACCTGCTCAATGCCCACTTGGCAGAGCTCTCAGAATCCTTAGTGATTCTGGTTCATGTCCTCCTTACACCTGCTCAATACCCACTTGGCAGAGTTCTACAGAACCCACAACATAAGTTATGTCTGCAACTGTGTTTTTCTTACCTAGCCTCACCTCCTGAGGTACTCAACAACCTCATAGGCCTTTCTCTGAGTCGTTGATTTCAACTTCTGTGCTCACTTGGTACGCCTCTATCTGACTCCGCAAAGTTCAAAAATGCACCCTCTGTGCATGGCTATCAGAACCCATAGCGTTATGTCACACCCTCCTGGTGTGAAGCCTCAAAGACCTCTCGAGCCTGAAACCAAAACAACTCATGCAAATGCATAAACATAACATACATTCAGAGCATATAAATAACACTCACAAACATTCATTCAACATATGAAAGATGCAGGAAAAACTGTTGTTTGTATTAAAATGGCAAATGCTTGTTTACAATGGTGTTCCTAAGCATGGACTTCAATAGAGTCTCGGCTCCTTCTCTATGCACACTCAACTCTCCCCTTACAAAATGAGACCCATTCGATCTTTTACCTGAGGGGCTCCTCGATCTCTTCCCTCCAATCTACCTACCCTATTCAATTACATTGAATGGGCTGTCTAGTCTGCAATCCCGATCTAGATCTCAGCCTTACAAAACATTTAAAATCCTAATTACTTCTACACCTGTGCAAAGCACGGCTTCCCAACTCAACAGCTTAAACATTTAATTACATTCAATTTTAAATAAAAAACGAGGGTTGTGCCTCTCTTCAGTTTTGAATGCATGCGCTTGATGTGGCTAGTTGGCTGGCTGGCTGATGTGAGATGATGCTCCTGCATCAGTTTCCAAAGATTTCCTTGTTCCACTCCTTGACTTTATGTTTGATGAAATTGAGTTTCTTATATAGTTTCAACATCCTTGTCCCTTGCTCTGGTTGTTCCTCTCGCCACCATTGGTTTATGTTCTTCTTGAAGGTGGGATGTTCGATCCAAAATTTCTCAAATCTGAAAGGTCTATTCTTCGGTGTAGTTTGGAAGTTTTCTTCCAATTGGACTGGCTAGTGGTCAGAACCCCCCCAGGGAAGGATGTTGTAGTATAAAGTTAATCCCTGCAGAATGATGGACTCTAACACCAAGAATATGTTTATCCTTTTCACTACCTGATGTTGATTTATCTGTTTGTTGTTCCAGGTGAACTGGCCATTAGTGGTTCTGATGTCCACCATCTCCACTATGTCAATGAAAGATGAAAAGTCTTCCGCATCTCTATCCAATATCCTTGTGCCTCCTTTTTTCTCCGCAAGTGTCATGATAATGTTGAATTCCCCTACTAGGATCTAGTCAAGGTTGCTGGAATGGGATTTTAGGTTTTCTAGGTCTAGGAGCATTCTTCTTTTTTCCTCCAACATCCGGGGTCCATACACATTAGTGCATAGAATCACCTTTGTGTTACCTATGATTTGCATGTTAACCGAAAGTGTGTGTCTAGTGGCTTCGGTTGCTAGTAGATTTGTCACTTGTGGGTTCCACAAAGTGAGAATACCGCATGCCATCTGTTGTCCTTTGACAACCAACATCTTGTACTTGCTCCATTTTTTTTTGTTGATTGTTTCCATTTTGTCTATAGTGAATTTTGTCTCTTGGATGAAACATAGGTCTGGTTGTTCCTTCCTCAGTCTATTTTTAAGGATTCTTTGCTTTCGTGGTCTGTTTAGGCCTCTAATATTCCATGTTATAATCTTCATTTAAACATGTAGTGGGAGTTGGGAAAGAGATTTTTATCTTACCTGAGTTTGTCAGCAGAGCTCCTAGTTCTTGTAGGGCTACGTTGTTTGATTTCCTGCCTTTCTTCCTTCTCGTCTGCTTGGGTGAGAGTTGTGGTTGTCCCTTGCCTGCTTTTATTCCTAGGTGTCCTATCTCCTCGTGCATGTGCTTGAGCCCTATGGATTTTTCTTCCTCCCTTAGGAGGAAGAGGTATTGAATACGTTCTAGTTGCTCCACTGGTACATTGTCTACTCCCTGCCTTTTCCATTTCTCCAGTATGTTCGAGAGATATATTCCTTCCCTTTCCATAATATCTCTGAGGTCAGGATCTTCCGTAACTACCTCGCTTGGTGTCATTTTCATGTCTCTGTCTTCCTCCTGCATGGGGGTGTTGGCATCTATGGTTTCTCCATCCATAGGAGTTGCGCTACCCCCCTGTTCTATCTTATTGCTTGGACTATTTGTGTTCTCATTTGTTGCTTGGTCCCTAGCTTCTTTAGCTTTTTCCTTTTCCTTTCCTCCTCCTTCCCCTTTGTTGGTCTTGTCCCGCCCTTCTGTTCTAGTCCTGGCTTCCAGATTGCTTCTTGTTGGGGCTTTAATTGGTTTCTTGTTTTCTTTGTTTATGTGGTTCTTCTTTATAAACCCATCCTCATCCTGCTGTATTTTGGTGTTTTCCGCTTCTTGTTTTTTATTGAGAGGACATTCTCTGATTAGGTGTCCATGTTCATGGCATCTCCTACATCTGAATGGGATTTTCTCATAGTCGATTCTTTGTGTTCCTTTCTCATCCCTTCATTCTAGTCTTATGGCTTCTGGGAGTGCCCCCAAAACATCCATCTCTATGCAGATCCTTGCATAGGAAGTGTATCTCCCTTTTAGGGTTGCTTCTGATGTCTTCACATATTTTCCAAGTTTGTTCCTGATTGCTTTGAAGGTGGAGGGCAGCCAGTAGTCTAGAGACAGGGAGTAAATCCTCAGCTAGACAGGTACATTCTTGAAGGTTTCTTTCTTTGGGGAGAAGTTTTCCTTCCATGGCTAGATGTACTGATCTGAATTATTTTCAGCGTGAAATGAGAGTGGAGATATAATAAAGAAATGCACATAGATATCATGGATATCCAATAATATAATAGAAATGTATGAGAGATGAAACCATAAACACATATATACAGTAATACACGATTTCTATTAATGAAAGAAATGTACAAAGACTGTAAAAATACATAGTGAAAGACTCGCTAGAATGGTGGTAGTTTATCTCTGAGAAGAGATGTGACAGCTACTCGCATTCGCAAGAAGATGATTACAATGAGGCTTTGAAGACCTTTTTACAATAAACAGGAATGAAAAAAACCCTATACATCCAAAAACCTAACCCTAGGAGATGAAGCACCAAAAGTCATGTGGGCCCCGTTTGGGTAAGTTAGTACATCAACTTCTCGAGGTCGTAACTTTTGCATACGATCTCCGTTTTAGGCGCATGATAGCCCGTTGGAAAGGTATCGTCGAGGAGATTCATTTTGGATGAAATATATAAGGAACTCCCATATTTCTCCCTATTTTCCCAAAAACATCGTTTAGGGCCTCTAAACAGCTTCGGAAGTTAAAAACTGCTAAAAATAGTAAATTACCAAAATTGCCAGAAAACTGTTTTGAGACAGTTGGAAAAGGTGGGTGGCCAATGATATCCACCTGGATCATGTACAGTCCTTCTTATGCATGGATGTATTTCCCTCCCTCAAATACTTTATCCCTGTCCTCCAAGTTCATGAATACTACGGTGAAGAATCCTTTCAAACCCAGGTGGAGTTCCACTTCCCCACCTGGCTTCCATTGATATTTTATCCAGTTGCGCAACATTTTTTTTGTGGGACACAAACCCATGAACTTGAAAATTAGTGCATGCATCTTCATTTGGTCCCGGAAGAGTTGTGTTTATGGATCTTCCAGTATCACCTTAGGTATCAATGTTGTTTTAAGTTTACATGGGTTGAGCCCTTCTACCCCATTGAGGTTTGCTGGTTTTTGCACATCATTCTAGGTTTCTATGGACTCTTCCCCCATGCGATCCCTTTTTTCCTGGTTTCTTTCCTGATTCTTTTCCAGGCCTGTTCCTGAGGTGCTTTTCAATGGTTCCTTGAAACCTATGCCTCGTGGGCCTTTCCCCCTGTCCACCACTACCTGCTTGTATGAGGGGGTTCCATTATCTCCCCATTTGGTAATGATGTTGTCCTCTTTTTTGACCGCGACTGGCAAACCCTAGCTTGTAGTTGCTCCAAACCCTAGCTCACAATCCTCTTTAATATCTCTTTAAAAATTGAAGGACATGGGGGTGGGATTTGATCCACTTATGTGTGCACGGGTCACGATATCATTTAATATAATATCTTTGGGTGCAACCACATGTTCGAACACTACCTCAAGGTGCCCCCATGGCTTCAGGTTAGGCCCTCACGGGAATTCAACCTTTCCCAACGGTGAAAAAATCATCGCTTTCCACCATTGGATCCAACCCCTTTGGACCCCAACCATTATCACTCTTAATATAAGTAATAAACATTATAATTATTAATATTCATAAGTTGTAACTCTTATCATCCCTTAATTCCCATGATACATACCCTCAATTCCTATAACTTTTAAACCCATAACTCTTAATACTTATAATCCAATATATATAGATAGA
>SNQJ01S0167509.1:0-20874 GCA_010110895.2 Picea sitchensis
AGAAACGATCACCAAAGAGGTAGAGAAGACTTCATCCTCTTTTAATTTTGAAAGTGAGATGGCTAAGATCAAAATTTTTGTACCATTTAATGAATTAATCAAGAATAGTGAATATAGAAATCAGATCATCAATATGCTTAAAAAAGAACAGGCTATTGATACCTTGAACATACAAGATGACCACCCTGCCATCTTATTTGGACCAAGAGTAGAATAAAATGGTGATAACAAAGAAGTTCCCCCTTTCTATGTTAGCATGAAAGTCCATGATATGACTCTACACAATGCCATGTTGGATTCAGGGGCATCTCATAACCTAATGCCCAAAGTGGTCATTGACCAACTAGGTTTGGACATCACCAGGCCTTACAAAGACTTGTTCTCTTTCGATTCCAGGAAGGTGAAATGCCTAGGTCTTATCAAAGATCTGGTGGTATATTTGGCACAGATTCTAGCAAAGAACATGGTCATGGATGTAGTAGTGGCTAACATCCCTCCCAAATTTGGCATGTTGTTGTCAAGATCTTGGGCTGAAAAATTAAAAGGAACCCTCTAGATGGACATGTCATATGCCACCATCCCCGTTTTCTATCAAGACAGAAGGTTGTTCAGAGAAGTTTTTCTCAAACACATGGTCAGCAACAAGTCACAACTGAGTAATCAGCGCATCTACTCTGTAGAAATCGAGTTGGGATCTTCCATTTTCTTCAATGACCTGTGTTGTGAAGAAGAATAACATGAAATCGATGTGACCAAGAAATCTGATAAATAGGTTGAGAAGTATTCAAAGAAGCAGGACGAAGAAAAAGATCAGATATGGAAGATGAGTTTTGATGGAGCTGCCTGCAGAGAAGGAGCGAGAGATGGTGTTTGGATCAATCATACCAAAGGAGATTCAAATTTATGTTCTTATAAGCTTGTTTTTGAATGCAGAAATAACATGGCTAAATATGAAGCATTAGTATTGGGGTTAAAGGTCTTGAAAGAATTGGGTGCCAAAAGAATTGTTGTACATGGAGACTCTGAGCTAATTATAAATAAAATCAAAGGCATATACCAAGAAAAACACCCCAGACTGAGGGCTTATAGAAATCTGGTACTAGACCTCCTTGAGAAGTTTCCAGAATGTAATCTTTCAGCAATTCTAGGAGAACATAATCAGGTCACTGATGCCTTGGCTACTTCAACATAAGTTTTCAAAGTTCTAATTTTCACTGAAAAAATCTACAAGGTTGAGGTCAAGTACAAGCTGGCAGTACCAAATAATATGAAGCACTGGCAAGTTTTCAAGGATGACAAACAGATAGAAAGCTTCCTCAATATGGAGAATGAGTTTGAAAATTTGAACATTGATGATGAATATTGTGATGATGAGGTGGATGCAACTACTTTCACAAAGGAGGGATATTTTTACAATCAGATTGCAGGTAGAGATATCGTTCAACTAAAGAGGAACATCATTCCCAAGGGTCTGGTCCCATTGGAGAAACTCTTTGATAATAATGATGTGGCCAGAAGTCCAAAGATTATAGTAAATGAAAGGGATGTAGAAGATTGCAATATTGGGACCCTAGAGGATCCAAAGATCGTTAAGTTGTCCAGAAAGCTTAACCCTGAAGTCAAGGAGAGATACGTAAAATTTATGAAAAAGTTCCATGATGTTTTTTCTTGGAGCTATCATGATTTGAAAGTCTACGACACAAGTATAATTCATCATGTTATCCCAATCAAAGAAGATCACAATCCATTCAAACAGAAATTGAGAAGGATAAATCCTTTGTTGCTACCCCTGATTAAGAAATAAGTAAAGAAGCTATTTGAAGCCAAAATCATAGTGTCCCTGAGATTTTCCAAATGAGTGGAAAATCTGGTGCTAGTTAGAAAGAAGAGTGGAGAAATCCGGTTGTGTGTGGATTTCAGAAATCTGAACAAAGTATCTCTAAAATACCATTACCCATTGCCTAATATGGATCATTTTTTACAGAAGGTGGTGGGTTCTCATAATATGTCAATGTTATATGGCTTCTCAGGATACAATCAAATTATGGTGCACCCTGATGATCATGAAAATATGACATTTACCACACCATGGGGTACATTTATGTATGCCAAGATTCCTTTTGGGCTTATGAATGCAGGGGAGACATTTCAAAGAGATATGGATATAGATTTTGTTTATGAAAAATAAAAATTGATTGTTATATACCTTAATGACATCACTATGTATTCTGCCTTAGATGAAGAACACCTCAAGCATCTTAGAAGGGTGTTTCAAAAATGTAGAAAGTTTGGAATCTCGTTGAATCCTAAAAAAGTCAAATTTCGCCATGGAAGAAGGAAATTTTTTGGGTCACATTATTTGAAAAGAAGGGATAAAGTTAGATCCCAGTGGAGTTGAGGGAATCTTGAAAATTGGCATACCTAGAAGTAAAAAAGAGGTTCAATCTTTCCTGGGGAAAGTAAATTTTCTGAGAAGGTTTATCCCAAATTTGGCTGAAATCATAAAACACATCACCAACATGCTCAAGAAGGGAAATGAAATAAAGTGGATTACTGAAGAAAGAAAATCCTTTGAAGACATCAAAGTGGCATTGACCAAGGCCCCAATACTTGCAATTCCTAATTTTGAGAAGGATTTCATATTGTTCTCTTTCACCTCATAACACACAATTGTTGGTGTTTTACTCCAGAAAGATGACCAGAATTTTGGGAAACCCATAGCATATTACAACAAGACATTGAGGGATTCTCCTTTGAAATATGACATCATGGAGAAGAAAGCATATGCTCTAGTTAAAGCCTTTAAATAATTTAGAGTTTACATCCTACATTCCCATACTATTGCTTATTTACCCAACAACTCAGTGAAAGACATCTTAACCCAGCTCGATCCTGAAGGAAAGAGGGGAAAGTGGATAGCCGTGCTGTTAGAATACAACCTTGAGATCAAACCCACCAAGTTGATCAAAGGATAGGGGCTTGCGAAGCTTATGACACAGATGAATTGTGAACTCTTAGGAATAAATTTCATTGCAGACCTATCAGAAGGCGTATAAGAAGAAAGGACTCCTCAAATATCCTAGAAATTTCTTGACTCCACATGGTATGCATATATCATCTTTGTGTTGAAAAATTTGCAGGCTCCTCCTGAATTCAGTAAAACAAAGGCCAAATTTTTGAAACTAAAAGCAAAATTTTTTTGTATAGTGAATGGATATTTGTATTGGAGAGATCCAGGGGGAATTTTGTTAAGCTGTTTGATAGAAGGAGAAGTAGAAAAAACTATCAAAGAGTTCCATAAGGGTATCTGTGGAGGTCATCATTATTGGAAGACAACTATGCATAAGATTTTGAGGCTGGGTTCTATTGGCCCAACATTTTTCCTGATGTCTATAAAGAGGTTTCAAAATGGCATGAATGTCATATTTTTTATGGAAAAGGAAAATTGCAACCTCTACCTTTGAAACCCATTTTTTTCGAAGATCCTTTCAGACAGTGGGGCCTCAATTTTATAGGGGAAATACATCCACAATCCTCAACCCAACACAGGTGGATTCTGAAAACAAAAATTATTTTACTAAGTGGACTGAGGCAGTTCCCACCAGGCAGGCAAGAGATGATGTTATCATCCGGTTTTTAGAAGAAAATATTATATCCAGGTTCGGGTTCCCAACTAAGATCATAACAGACAATGCAACAAATTTCAAGTCCAAGAAAATAGAAAAATGATACAGTGATTACAATATCACCCTTGGTAATTCTACATCATAATACCCTCAAGGAAATGGGTTGGATGAGTCTTCGAATAAAATCTTAGTCAGAATCATCAAAAAACTATTGCAAGAGAATAAAAAGGCATGGCATAGAAAGCTCATCCATGCACTATGGGCTGACAGAATATCCCCAAAAATATCCATTGCCACGTCCCCTTTCTAGATCGTCTATGGAATTGAAGCAATTTTTCCTACTACATTGGGGTTTCCAGTAATGAGATTGTTGCAGGAGCAAGATGCAGAAACAGATGCCACATGAAGAAGGAAGGATGAACTCACCAGTATACAACAAACCAAAGAAAAATATTTTGACAATACTCAACTGAGCCAAGACAAGATCAAAGAGGCTTTCAACAGACATACCAAGGTGGATGACTTTGAACCAGGAGACTTGTTACTAAAATGGGATGCCAGAAACGAAGATAAGGGAAAACATGGGAAATTTGATCACCTATGGCTGGGCCCATTCAAAATTGCAACATACCATGGGAGCAATGCCTACTTACTATAGGTGAGTAATGAAGACATCATTGGAGGAGGTTCTGTGAATGGCAGGTTCCTCAAGCATTACATTGTTCAAACAATCATCACCCCGCCCATTCATTGTACATAATCATTTTTACATTTTCTTTCCACATAAATAAGTTGGAATAAAAGAGGCATAGTTGAAGCCCTAGGTGAAGGCCCTGAGATATGTTGGGTCAATTTTGAGTTTTTGAATAAAGACTAGTGGATTCATATCACATGGATAAGTCACAGCCCGATGGATAGGCACTAGGTCTACATTTCTTTTCTACCTCGCAGGGAGGATAGAATCCCCAGTTAGAGCCTATGTTATCACCATAACATTCTTGGATGGAATCCAAGTTTCAGATTTAGCGAGGTGCGATAGTTTGGAGGACTAGGTTACATATAGCAGAGAAGGGCCAATATAGCGGAGGCATGGAAGTTGATGGGACCCAACAGACCATAGATATTGAGCAACCCAGATCGATGGCCAGGATACATATCAGGCGATGAAGTAGCGTGGAAGATAATTGTTCAAGGGCAGGTCGGGGAAAATACAATGGTTTCATTTCGCAGACACTTGGCGCCACCAGAGGCATATAGGGGCGAAAATTGGTCTACACGAAACCATTTTGCCTCACCCACGATATCGAAAAGCACATATAAAAGGAGGCCCCTGGTCATTATTTTATGATATTTCAAAGCATTCAAACATTTGAAATTTGGCGCAAACGCTCCATTCGAAACTAAATCTCAATAGTGAACCATATTTGCGCATTCTCTGTCAATTCACAAGTATTTTTCATCATGGCCATGAACCCTGTCATTTTATCCATAATAGAGCAGGAACCAGCCTCTAAATAGGAAGCCCTAATTGACAGGGACTCTGATGTATTTGACACAGAAATAACAGTCTCACCCATTTCCATGTCTAGGGCCAATTTGCTAGACAATGTTGGAAAACAAATACCCTTCCTCGAAGCAATCCAAGCTTCCATTACCCCTTACACCGTAGAAGTCATTTTTCCTTTCCCAGAGTTTGTAAGTTGGTGTGCAGAACAATATTCGTGGGAAGAAAAGGTCATTTTTAATAATTTAGGGTCAGAAGTCTTATGCGAAATAGATAGCCCATCAATTCGAAATGCCCTTAGTATACCAGAGTCTTCCCCCTCGATGTCATAGCCCTTCGAGGAAGAGAAAATGATCATAGTCTACATAGAATGTCCCTTCGAAGTAAAAACTCTATTCTTATAGACCATTGTTAAACCTGAACATCATTATGAGAGTCTGTCGTTACCTATCAATGTAAGCATCATGGTTATTGAGGTCCAGTGGGCCTGTTCCATACTTAGCCAAATTTTAGGATTGGATAACGACAAGTTTGTAGTATAAGTCATGCTAGGTTTCTTGTTGACCTTTTTTCTATCAGATTCTAGCCAACCAACCTGTATAAGTTTTGAAAAGTTCATCGTTGACAATATGCACCAACAACTGGTAAATTTAAATTCACTGAGACATTTCAGGTACTACACACACTTGTTGAGAATGTTCTTGGAATCGAATAAGACTGAATTCCCTAAAGATGCATTCATATCGACTAAATGAAAAAGGATCACAATTCTTATTTTCATAAATAAGATCATGTCCAGGGTTTATAGGCTCATCTTCAGCACAAACCTACCAAGGGTTTTGGAAGAAATGAAAATCTCTTTACAACCCAATCCAGAGAGAAGGGTGGGAGATTGGATGTTGTTCATGCATTCTACTGTAATTTGGGTATATGGTTATCAAGAAGGACCTTATATTTTACCTATCTTCCTGAATCCCAAAGTATTTTCTCTAGAGTTCATTAGACAAAGAATTATTTTGGAGACAAAGAATTTTCTGAAAATGCACAAGGCATCTAACTTAAAATTTTCTTTCATAATAGGACCCTTTGTGGTAAAGAATAGGTCCTGTTGTCCTCATATCCAGGCCAAATTCAATGGATTTGGGTTTACACAGTTACAAGGGAGGAAATATGACCCACACCAGATCATATATAAAAGAATATTAATGAGTAGATAAGGCCCCTACGAGCATGAGCATGTTGAAGGATCTGATAAATTGGAAAATCTGGAAACATGTGCAGATATGGAAGTCACTTTGCAACCTGATCAAACACAAAAAATAGAGTAATCCCCACAGCAGATCCAGACACAGAAAAATTCTCCAAGGTTGATCATTAAATCTCCCAAGATGAGTGTTTATAACAAAAGGAGCAGTTAAGAGGCTTGGGGCACCAGTGGTCAACAAAATGTTCTCAAGAAAGTGAATATCGCACAGTCCCCACTGGTAGTAAATCTGGAGGAGGAAGATCCCAAAGAGAAAACGAGCATGGAGATGGTGGAAAATAGAAACAAAGATGAAGAAGTTAATGCATAAAGTATGCCACAAGGTGAACTAAGCTCAAGGACTTTCAACAACAAGAAACGTATATTTAGCAAGACACCTAGGGCAGTTTACCATTGCAGAGAAGATTTAGCGAATCAATATGCTATGAAAGGAAGTATGGCCAATAGTGAGATACGAGATTTGTTGCCTAAAGTAGAAAAGATATCCCAGCACAGGGCTTCCTTGTTCTTGGTCAGGGATGTAGAAATAAAGACATTTAATAAAGCAGTGGAAAATGAGGATAAAGTTTCTGAAATAAAGATGCACTATGAGAATATTAGTGCCCCAGACAAGGTAAGGTTCCACATAAACGCCTATGCCATGCTATATTCAGAATACCTGAGCCTAATTCTGAGGGTTTCAATATTAACAAGTCATGCACTTAAATTAGATGGACAGTTGAAGCGGGAGAAAGCATCCAGCAAAGCTTGGTAGACCCAAGTAAAAATATTGGAATCTGAAGGCCCTTAAGGCGTAAAGGATTCTTTAGATGAGAAAGAGAAGATGATCCAAAGCCTAAAGAAGAAGCTGAAGATGTCCGCCACATAACATCCACAAACAATAGATTTAGTTGCTCTAGAAAAGGAGACATTCATATAATAAGCACTAAATTACAAAGCTAAAGTGTTGCAACTGGAGAAGGAAAAAGAGAGCTGGGCATGAGGACAGACAACAAAATCAGACATAGATTCCATTGTACCTTCTACTATAGAAACTGGATCAAGCACTGATGGATTGGTTCAGGCTATGTCCCAAGTAAGCTTAAATACAGGGGAGATCAAGAGCCTTAAGTAGACCATAGAAAAGATACAGCAAGAGATGAAAATTAAGGAAGAAAAGATGGCCCAATTTCAAAAGGATAATCAAGATTTGCAAGAGAGGGTGAACAAGTTGAAGAGGAGGTTGAAGGGAAAAATATTGTTGCAAGGAGCTAAACATGTAATCTAGGATGCTATTGCTGCTAAAGCTGCTAAATTCAGAGTTTATCTGAATTTTATAAATGACAGAGACAACATGGCTACCACTGCCCGAAACACATGTACTATTATTAATGAAACACTAGCAAAAAAAACCTCGGAATGGTCCCAAACGCTATTGATTTGTTAAATTA
Source organism: Picea sitchensis (assembly GCA_010110895.2). Taxonomy (NCBI): domain Eukaryota; kingdom Viridiplantae; phylum Streptophyta; class Pinopsida; order Pinales; family Pinaceae; genus Picea; species Picea sitchensis. Next base: position 7,825 of record SNQJ01S0167509.1, read on the forward strand.
TGTTCCCATTGTTGATCTTCAGACCATTGGGGTAAAGGATAGAATTTCACTGATCATTTGGGCCAAGAGGATCATTTCTAAACACAATTTTCTCAAATCGATTCAAACCAAAGTTGTGCAAATGGAACAGAGTATACAAGAGTTTAGAGATACATTTGAACAATTTTTTTTATCAAGGTCCTCCCACCATTTTGGGATGGTAAGGGAAAATTATACAATCAAGAGGAATACAATTCTCTCCTCACTCAGTGAAGAATGGATCATTCAAAATTTGAAGGCCTGGAAGAGAACCTGAAGGGGCCCAGTTTGGTGGAATATTTGGCTGCAGACTTTGAGATTTTGAATCGGTTCAAGACAGTGAAGACTGAGTTGCCAACTATGTCTTACACTACCTGCATTGACCTGTAGATTCTGATAAAGGAGATGATGGATTATGCGATTCCTTCTAACTCATAGTGGAAGGAGATCGTATGGTTAGGCAAGACGAAATGCAGTTTTCCAGGGACCAGTAAGTAACCTCCAGGTGTCACCAAACTGGCAAGTTCGACAGGGAATCACAACAAGACAAATGGTGCAAAGGAAGCCGAGTAGTCAGAGAGATCTGTCCTTATTCTATGAAACATTTTTTGTTTAGTCATTGTAAATTAGTTCATATGCCGAGACTGTTAGTTGAAATTATTATAGTCAGTTTTAGAAGCTGAAACGTTTCAATTTCAACCATTGTAATCAAATTGTATAAGTACTAGAAATTTTGAATGAATTAATGTTGGAAGAATTGCAAGGGCACCTTCTTAGTTGTTTTGAACTACATTGTAATTTTTTGAAGCTGAATTGAATACATATACAAAATCTTTTGAAGTCTCTATGAAAAGATTCTAATGGTGGTGATATGAGTTTTGTATCCTCTCATCGTATGTATTTCCTACGTTCTTTATTTCCATTTGCACCGTCTTCTGTTTAAATTGGATAGTTAAAATCTCATAATTAATCTTGTGATGCTCTCAACTTAAGCAATTTAAACTGTGTGAATTTCCTCTTAACTAATTCATAATTCATTTCAATAATGCTCTAATGCAGGTATTTGTTTTCTCTTTCTTCTTACACTCTACTTAAACTCAATTAACAACTCAGATTCATTGCCTCATTTAGCCTTTATCCTCTGTAGAGTTCTACCGACCAGTTATTGTTTTCCTTCTCTTTCAAAATTTTGACTCCACAGCCCTAAGAGTCCCTCCCCTTCTTTGCCAATTTTTTTTATAAAAACCCCCAAAACAAACCAAACCTATCCACTGATTGCCAAATATATATCAAGTGACACGAGAGAGCCCTCTCAGAGTTGAGTAGGCTAGTGCCCAACTCTAAAGTAGGTTGAAACAGTTGCCTCTATCGTTTGTCTATCAGCTAGAAAAAATTTACAGAGTGCTAACAGATTGCATGAATGTAGGAGGTGGTTAGGTTCTCAAAACAATATGGATTGTTTCCACTCTTCACCTCCTCCATTTTCATGTTTTCTATTAAACTTAAACTATTCCTTCTAACTAATCACCATCAATCATTAACATAATGAGGTGTTAGGATAAGTACGTGGAAATTACAATAAACAAGGTTATACAACATAGGTATCTGGGATTATAATATTCCCTTTTAACCCCCTTACCCCTTCCCCTATAGTGGATCCATAGCCCCTTGGTTTTATTTCTCAACCATCCAATCTTGGATCATTATTTCAATTATCGAAAATACATGCTTAGACACTCACTGATCGGGCCTTGGACTTAAACTTCACACTAGGAATTTATACAAGACATTTCCATCTATTACACATGGGGTAATTTATAACCAGAATCCCATCATTATATCCATTTATGCATAATTCAGTCCTATTATCCCCAATTCCTAGGTTTAACTAAGGATATTATGTCTCAAGGCCCCTAGGTTGCAAACATGGAGTACCAAGAGACAATTGGACCAACATTGTCCACTTGCACAAATAGAGGCCCGCTTCACCACCACAGATCTTAGGTTCGTCATGAGGGTATCCACGACATCAGATTGCTTCTGGAAGACATTGGATGACATTGGGTCTTTCTCCAAGAGGTACAAGCCAAGTATTATGGTGAGTGTCATTTCAATATTTGAGGCATTTGAGTTTCTTTCATTTTAGATTGTTTTTTATTATGTAACGTTTTCTTGGAAACTATGCTCTTTGCCTTGTTTCACTTTGGTGGTTCATATTTTTCCCTAGTAAGTTGTCACCCTTAGGAATATATTTTCTACTAGGGCTCCTCTTGATGATTCATTGTTCCATTATCAACCATACTTGTCACTTTCCACACTTCGTCCCCTCATATCTTTACCTTTTGGCATTTTCGGGTATACTGGCCCAAGAAGGGATTGTCCCTCATTTCATGGGAAGAAGGAGATGAAGCCCCCAGAGGGGAGATAGCTAGAAAAATATAAAATCCTAATCATGAAACTTTCATATTCTCTCCCAAAGAGGTCTTGATAACAATGAAATGTTTCTCCTAAAAAATAAAATACTTGCAAAAGAAAATACACAATATAAATGTCCCACTTGTTGAGGGATTTACGCAAGGTGTGTTACAAGATAGATTATACCCCTATGGAACCATGTTTACTTATCCCTTCAAGCGACACTTTTTTATTTCCTCCCAAGTGAATCGATTAACCCTAGGGAGTACTAGGCATTTGGACCTTAACTAATTAATGGAAATAAATAGGCTTGGAAAAAGGATGCATTGAAAACAAAGGTGCAACACATCCTCTACAAAGGCACACATAAATTAGACAATGTGATCCCTTGTATGTCATGAACCCCATTCCCAAAAGTATTTCCCCCTATCCATATCATCTTCTCCACATTTCTTATAAAGGGGTTCATCCAGGAAACACTCCTTGACTTAGGGGACGATTCACCCAATAGGTCACCTTGTCAACCCTCCCATACCTAAACTTGGAAAATTGCATAGGGTCTTTGAGCACTTGTTTAGTTTGATGAGGTGGTTTTTGATGCACATTCTTAGATGTCACTTTTATTGACTTTTTTTACTTATCATTATTCATTTACCTTGATATCCTTGGAGGGAGTATTCATTGTCTTTGTAGGACCTAGTTGGTGGACAATTTTGGAAGAATAAGCATACCTTGGGATTCCTTTGGAATTGAATTCCACAGGTTGGATACCATGATCCACACCTTGGAAAAATAAGGAATATAAAAATTTCCATTGGAGGCAAAAGGAGACACCATAGAGGACGTTTCCTATCCTCTAATAGCCCAACGTTTGGCTTCTTGAGGCCAAAACATCACATTTTGAGGCTTGACGTCACCCTAGGGCTAAGGATTTGGTGGTGGAGTTAATGATGATGGACACTTGGCATGTTTTTATGGGATGAGGCATGGCTTGAAGGAGGAAACAATAGCACATGAGAGGGAGGTCCTAGAAGTCCTCAACTCCAACGACTTGCAAAAAATGGCAAAGGTCACCCTAGAAGAGGGATGACATCACATTAGGGTTTCTTATGTGCAATTTTTAAAGTTAAATTTGAATTTAATCATGTAAAGGGGAAAAGTAATGGTTGTTGACCCCTTACTTTGTGGTTACCCTAAAATTAAGTGGACAAACACTTTTAGGAGGATTTTTATAAATAGAGATCAAACTCTTTTCATTTTAACATATCTCTCCCATTGTGAGAGGACTATTTGGTTGAAATTTGCGCCCCTATTGGGAAAATTTATACTCTCTCTCCTTTGTGATATGGTTTCTATATTGTCTAATGAAGTGAAGTGGTGCGCTACTCTTAGAGGATATTTCTCTTTGCTTTGGTGATGGAAATTGTTTGGTAAATAGGGTTTTGTCTTAGCATTTCTTGGAATTGGTAAGGAAAATATTCACTTTGTTAGGTTGTTTCTTGTTCCATGCTTTTTATTAGCTATATCCTTGGAGGAGTATAAGTATTTACAACCTCCACCAAGTTTTATCATTTTTGTTTGTGGAAAGGGCTATTACAAAGGTTGCCAGGAGAAGTAAAAGGGTTTACACACTCCTAGACTTTACCTTGCTAGGGTTGTTATCTCAAGGGATTAAAAGGGCTTACACCCCTTGAGATTTAGTATTCCTAACCTAATACAAGAAGAATCCACAACCCATTTGGCAAGAAACTAATATTTTATTGCATTGGAGATATAAATTGTTTTCATTGATAAATGTAATTTTGAGAGATATTGAATTTATTCAAGTTGGATTATTTTCTACATGTTATAAGCATTCTTGTTCCCTAAGGGTGTCCTCTTTTAGACAAGAAATTTTCTTTTGTAATAAGTTTAATGCTATAGCCATTAGGGCTGCAGAAAACTTCACTTTCTTTCACCGTTTATTCACTTTCCCACAATGGAAATTTGCTTGTGAACCTAAATTATTGTTATACTATTAATTGACCATGTTTTTGACGATTTACTTGTTGATTTATATGGTTGGGAATTTCTTTTGTAGAAAATTTTTGCTAAATACATAAGGCTGCCCTAATATGTTGCTGATAACATCTTTTTGCATCCCCATTTTACCATCAAAAGTTGAGGTTAAGCATTGGAATATTGTCTACATGTTTTGGGCTTAGTTAACCAATAATCATTTGATGAATTTGATGGTTAATTGTGAATATGTTATAAATTTCTTATTGCTGATATATATTTCTGTTGACTGATGCAAATAAGTACAACAAGCTTAACTTTATTGTCCATTGGATTGTTTATCTTGTATCTTGTGTTTTCTTGTGTCTTGGAAGGTACAACCATCTTCCACGGGTACTCGAGCACTTGTCAACCATAAACCACATATGAAGCTTGTTGTCAATCCACTCTCCACTTAGTAACTTGAACTATATGGGATTCACTTCAATAGTCTCACTTTCCACTTCATTTCCCCCTAGGGTCACCCAGGATTTCCCCCTTGTGTTGGATTTTCCCTTCACTAAAGTGAGGGGAGGTATTATTTGAGGTGAAAATGGGTAAAATCTCCCACCATTGTCGCCATCTAGTGGATTGGTTAGGGATTTTACCAACATATATTTTATGCGATAACAATTCCAATACATCAAAAGGGTCTAAAATGGGATATTACATCCCCCCCCCCTTGGAATAACATTGACTTCTATGCTTTCTTCTTTTCAACAATATTCCATTTCTTGATTTTTCACTTGGACTTGTGATTCCATTATATTTACTACAAATTTATATCACTATTGAATATCTTGGAAAACAATGTTCAATCATTTCTCTTACTATCTTGGGATATCTCCAAGTCCTTTAGCATTCTAGCATGTCTATAACAATCAACAAAGGAAAAAACATGCATGTCATAGTGATTTTGAGTAGCAATTATCCCATTCATATAAATTTCAAATTTATAATTAAATCATATATATTCATAGCATAAGATTATGTAAGCAATTTAGCCTAATACTTATTTGTATGGATACACATCCACTCCATATGGGATTCCATGGGAGAGACTCAACTCACTATTTTCTTTACCCAAACATATATTTACTTCTTGTTCCCAGTTATCACATAACCAGAATATATTTCCTTCTTGTTCTCAGTTAGAAAATAACAAGAATCCCTCATAGTATATTCATTTTAAGTTTCCTCTTCCTTGTTGTATTAACTCTTGTACACTTAGGCACCCCCTTCTTTGCTAAATAGTCCCCTGGGTGATCCATCTTGCCAAGTATTTCACATGTAAGAAGAGTGGAGAATCATAGAGTTTTATTGCTAGGGCATCCTACTAGTAACTCTACGATAACATAGCTTAAGGTGATCAAGTAATGACATAGGGTTCTAGTGTCATCCTAGTATCACTCTCCCCAAGTTTTCCAGCTTCAACAATCATCATCTATCCTTATTAGACAAATCTGTCCTTTCACCTATATCATACCTCATAAAAATTTCAATATATATATTTTTAAATCTATTTCATGTAGAAATTAGATTTCAAAAGTATTATATCCTTCTAGTAATGTTTGGCCCTTGCATATAGTAGAACCTAGTCTTCATTATGGGCTTACACTTACTGCCATATCCAAGACAATTTTACTTTCATATATCCTGCTTAACAACCCCTTCACTCAGCCAAACAAATTGTGAGTACTCATGAATAAAATATTTCATTGCAATATTCACAACAACACATGAAATGATCCTATAATTATGTCATAACAATAATTCAACCACCTTCAACTGCCAACATATTAAATGTAATAAAATATAATTCATTATATATTCATTATTGGTACAAACAATCATTCATGAAATGTGATCAAACACAACATGAAAGCATTGACGCAATTACATGCATTCTTGTCATATATTAGGCTTCTTGCCTTTATTATACCCCCATGGGTATCATTCACATAATAATTAATCCCATTTAATCATTCAAAAATGGTATTAAAAATAAGTAAAGGAATCCTTTCCCATATTACTTCAATATGCATATAACATTTTCATAAAAAAATTCATACTTGTATAGTTGTCATTAACATTTTTGGTGGTACTTGATCAATTGGTAATTCATGGAAGTTTATCAACAATCTTTTCTCCAACCTCCTGAACAACATATTATTGTCCTTGTATTCCTCACAATATTGATGCACAATATCATCAACATCTTCAGTGATGTTCTCAACCATTCCCCCTTTTTTTTTATGAAATTGGTACAATTCTGAACTTGCAAGGCAAACACCCATAGGAATCCCATCCAAGTGCAGGTTATATGCTACTAGTCGAAATACAACAATATTACTTCTATGCAAAAATACTTAATATATATTTTGTTATATCATTGACACTTAAATGAGAACTCCCATTTGGAATACCTAGCTATTTTATCTCTAAACTTTCCTAGAGCCAAAATATTTCTTATTTCATGCATACAAACCAACTATCCTAGGTTTCCAATAGTGCAACTTATTTAAAATTATAACTACTTAAACTTAGACACTTGAATATGATTCTTTTTAACTCTAGTATAAGGTGATCAAACATTTTCAAGTAATTCAACAGTTTAAGAGAAGCCATGATCTATAAACTGTCGTGGATATTCCACTAGAATAGTTCATCATAACAATTCTTGTAATATTTTGAAATATTTTATTATGCAATTTATTCCCTATCAGATTTATTATCACTAGCTTAGTGCTCAAATTTATGAAATAAATCAAATTTGAAAATGAAAGAACCAACACCGTCTACACAAATGAACACAAAATATGACCTCGGAAATCTGATATGGGAGAAAACCTGGCTAGTAGGCGAGGCCTATGCTCAACTATGTTTTCTTTAGTTATGAAATGAAAGCACAAAAAGAGGTAATATCTATGGAGTTGTGTTTGACACTATGGCCTAAATGGATGATACATAATCTTTTACCTCCTCTATTATGTTCTCAAATCCCACTCCTAGATGCTCTTCTCAACTATGGAACAAGTACACAACTAATAGAATGAAACCCATTCTCTTCCTAGTAACCTAGTAATTAACACATCCTAATAACTATATAGGGTTAGGGATTTTCCATGCCTCAACCCTCAATTCATGTTAGGGTTTTAGAACCTATAGAATCTTCCTGAAGTTAACATGTAAATAGTCTTACATGTGTGAGTATTGGAGATTGAAATGACATCCACTCAATACCATTGTTATGAACCAAGGGGAGCATACATAGGGTTAAATGTATATGATATGGCCCCAAGGGAGGGGGAATATATGGGGATAAATGTACATACAATGTGTAAATATATATGTAATAGGGCCATTCTAATAGTAAAGGGGCCTCATGTTTAGTTGTGAATAGGTATATATAGAGATAATGTATTCATTATTGTGACATGTGAATCGTGAAGTATAAATGTATTTGGTTACATGGAGGAGGTTATCCTATTGTTTAAGGAGTTATTGTGTAAATAATATCTCTTATCTATATTGGAGATGTGATCCATTCTCACATTCTATACATGGTGTGTAATTTTGTTCTGTTATGATATTTTTAAGTAGTTGGATCATTACATTTGGTATTAGAGCTCATTGATCCTAGGGTTTTTCTTCCAAGAAAGTCATCTTTTAATTTTCACTATAATTTTTTTTTTGGGGCCACTTCAGAAAGTGAAGCTTGGAGGATGGTTAGAATACATATCAAGGAACTTGTGGTACGAATTTTATCTTCTGGGTCTTTGTAATTTTAGAGATACACCCTGTTGAAGATAAGGTTTTTGACTAGTTTTGTAACTAGTCTCAAACAGGTGTTCCACATAAAATAATAATAACTTATTCATAAAATATCCAAATTTTGTGAGATCAATTGCATTATAAAGAATACAATCTATGGTATTTTTTATTCAATTTTAAGAATCATATAGAAAATATTGGGCGTGTTAAATTATGTACAAGTTCACCCTCTAGAATAGGCCAAAATTCACCAAGGTTCGAGAAAGTTACCATAACTTTCATCTGGAAAATCCAATTTTGGTCAAACCTATCGCATTGTAGAGAATGCATTTCAGAATACAAAAAGTCACAATTTCATAATCATAGGGGACAAGTTTTTAGAAATATATTAGAAGGAAGGTCAGACAACAAGACAGACTCCAAATCAGGGTTTCAAAGGTATGTTCACTTAAAACTATCATAACTTTTGATTGGAATGTATGATTGAGCTTATTCGGAAGCCCTTGGAAAGAAAAATCATAAACTATTATATTTGAGCAAGGATTATAACTATTTTATATAATTATCCCTAATATATTAAGGGTGTAAGTTGAGGTTTGGGTTATACCTCAATTAAGAATCAATGGCAATACCTCACTTTAGTGGAGATGAAGATAAAGATGAAAGAAATCCTATGGAATGGTTGAGGATGGTAAAGGAAGATGGTATGAATCCTTTAAGGGAAAGTATTAAGTTTTATGGTGAATATTGGATGTGGTGGAAGAGTGTTAATAATAGACAAAACATCACATGTGAAGTATTTGAAGAATTGTTCTAAAAAAATGGATCAAGGACTTAAAATTGGAAGCGATGCCTAAAATTGAAGAGGAGTTAGAAGAAGAAAAATAAGAGATAAATAAAAAGGGTGATGCACTATCTAAGATAAAAGACCTTAATGAAGCACTCATTACGGAGGTTTGAAAATTAAAATAGGAAAAGAGTAGCAAGGGAAAGTTGGAAAAGGACGAGTTAAGGGAAGATTTGAAAAAGAAAGATGAGGATATATGTAGATTACAAAATCATAATAAAAAACTTTTGGATGAGGTTAAGATACTAAAACAAGAAAAAAAGAATTATCAAAATCAAGAAGAAACAAGGATCTTGGATGAAAAATCTACCAAAAGACTTGAAGAGTAAATTTTCAAGAAGATCGAGGAATCCCTAAATACTGATGAGTTAAAATCAGAAATGCAATCCAGAATTGAAGAAGGAAGTCATAATTTGATAAATGGGGTGACTTTGGAACTTAAAAAGAAGAAAGAATACAAGATTCAATGTCACCATAAGATACTTGAAGAAGTTGAACTCCATCTAGAGGATGTACATTCCAAATATGATGGTATTATCTCCAAGGATAGAACAATAAAAGAGCAAGAAAGGAAGATAGAGGACTCCATTGTATCTTAAAATAATTTAGATGAAATGCACATGTAGAGTGAATAAAAACCATCAAAATTGGAAGCATATCGACACCCTCATTACCAGGAAACATTTCAAGGAACACTAGAAGGTGGATATAAACTTTATAAAGGAAGAAGATGGAATAATTGTCAATATTTATGGAACAAGGCATCACAAAACCACTCTTCAAAAATATATTATGAGAGACCAACAACCAAAAGACTTGAAGAGGAAAGTTTCAAGAAGGTTGAGTAATCCCTAAATACTGATGAGGTAAAATCAGAAATGCAATCCAGAATTGAAGAAGGAAGTCATAATTTGATAAATGGGGTGACATTGCAAATTCAAAAAGAGAAAGAATACAAGATTCGATGTCACTAGAAGATACTTGAATAATTTGAACTCCATCTAGAGGATGTACATTCCAAATATGATGGCTTCAAGGCTAGAACAATAAGAGAAATCAAGGAAGATAGAGTATTCCATTGTATATGAAAATAATTTAGATGAAATGCACATGCAGAGTGAAGAAAAACCATCAAAATTGGAACCATATTGACACCCTCATTACCAGGAAAAAATTCAAGGAAGACTAGAAGGTGGATATCAAATTTATAAAGGAAGAAGATGGAATACTTGTCAATATTTATGGAACAAGGAATCACAAAATCACTCTTCAAAAACATATTATGAGAGACCAACAACCACTACAAATTGGAGAAGCTACAACAAATACACAGAATAAAAGGAAAGAAAATTATGCATCAACTAGACACCAAGGATTAAGACCGAAAATAATTTATTTTGGATGGATAGATCATCATCAATGAAATGAAGAAAGCGCGAACAAAAGAAAATCATATTACTTGGTTTCATCACATGTGAATCCTTTAATTGCAAGGCTTTGGGGAAAATCCTTTTGGAGGGTACTATGTTATGATCCAAGGGGTGCATACCTAGGGTTAAATGTATATGATATGACCCCAAGGGGAGGAATATATGGTGCTAAATGTACATATGATGTGTAAATATATATGTAATAGGGTCATTCTAATAGTAAAGGGGCCTCATGTGTAGTTGTGAATAAGTATATATAGAGATAATGTATTCATTATTGTGACATGTGAATTGTGAAGTATAAATGTATTTGGTTAGGTGGAGGAGGTTCTCCTATTGTTTAAGGAGTTATTGTGTAACTCATATCTCTTATCTATATTGTAGTTTTTCTCCATGATCACATTCTGTAAATGGTGTGTAATTTTGTTCTGTTATGATATTTTTAAGCATTTGGATCATTACAACCATGATGGCCATTAGGGTAGGTCAAATTGCGGGAGGCATAACTTCCACATGCGAATTCCAATTGAGATGATTTTCAAACCAATGAAAATATCTTAGTTTGTAGAAGAACACCGAGGGGATGGGAGATATGATCATAATTGTTTTTCCCCAAAAGTATCGTTTTATGCCTCAAATTGGATCTAGAAGGTTCTGAGATACAAATCTCCAAAATATAACCTGTCACTAAAGTGGGTCCTATAATCCAATTCCTCCAATTTTTCGACCTAGAAAGTACCAATATAGATGAAAAATTATATAATGATTCATTTCATATCATACCTCCCAATTTATGGAGCCTTTGGTACCCAAAATGTTTTAGTGAATGAGGTGAAGAAATGTTTTATCTACCTTCTCTTTGGAGTACCATTTTACCTTTCCTAGAAGTTGTCCTTTCAACCCTATCTACCAGAGGTCATGGTGCCCCTATCTAGTAGTTATGGAATTCTTCTACAAAATTTTATTTTCTCCCAATCCTTCTTGATATTCTAGTGTTAATTCCTTTTATGGTAGGTAGTACTTTGTCCTCAATTTACTGACCCAACATGGAAGGCTCATAGATTTTTATATTTTCCACATTCACTACTAAGTAAATGTGCATATATGGGAGTATATTGAGTATGTAGGAATTATCACCTACCTTCTCCAATACTTCAAAAGGTCCATATCAGTAAACTCTTGATCTTCTTACTAGGAACCTATATCCTTTCTTTGTTCAACTGCAACCAAACTCTATCTCCCACCTTGAATGTTTTCTCAATTCTATGTTGATCATGTTGGGCCTTGCACTTTTCCTATGACTTCTTCAATGTCTCTCGTACTTGCAAGTGGATTTTCCTAAAATTTTCAACAAATTTCTCCACTTCCAATGATTCTCCTATTATGTTTTCCCTCATTCCTTTATGTCCATACACAACATCCAAGGGTGAAGGAAGAAAATACTCAAAGCAAGTTTTGAAATCAAACTTAGTGTTAGAACTGTGGACCACTCTATTATGAGAGTGTTGAATATAGATCAAGAGTGTTGAATATAGATCAAATTTACATCCTAGGTCTTTGGGTGCTTCTTATTGTAACCCCTCAAAAGTTGAACTAATTTCCTATTGACTACTTATGTCTTCCCATCTATCTATGTATGAAAAGCTATATACCTATTCAACTTAGTGTTCATATTCTCCCAAATTGTAGTCCAAAAGGAACTGAGAAATATAATATCCCTATCTAATATGATAATCCTTGGTATCCCAAAGTGCATGCAGACCAATTCAAAGAACATGTTTTTTGCATCTTTTCCTTTGATGGTATTTTTACAAGGCATAATAATGAATATCTTATCGAGACTATCAACTACCAAAAATATATAGTCATGTCCCTTCTTGGTTGTTGTAAAACCACCCAAACAATCCATGGAGATTTTATCTCGGGTTCGACTGGGTATGAGTAAGGGATCATATAAACCTTGATTTTATTACTAGGCTTCTTGGTACAAAAAAATATGCATCCTCTAATATACCGAGTTACATCTTGCATTCTAGGCCATTACACATACCTTTGTAAGTTGGAAAATATCTTCCAAACACCAAAATGTCCTACAACCTGGAGGTGTGAGCCTCTTTGATTAATTGAAATATTCCACATTTAGGAACACATAGATTGTATATCTTGTAGAGAAACCAATTTTCGAGATGATAATCATCCTTACTATTACCTTCTTCTACACGAATTTGGCCCTGTAGCTACTGAAACACCTCTTTGAAGTCATCATCTTCTATATACACCTCTTTGTATGTATGGTAGGTAAAAGGAACCATGTGCATAAGAGTTCCCAAAGCTTTAATATTGGATGTGGGTGGCCTTAAAATCATGTATTCCAACTTATTAATTCTTCCCTTATACTTGATGACCATATTAAACTACTGCAAAACTCCCATCCACTTGCAGTGTTTGGTTTGTTGAAGCTTACTCTAGGCCTCCAAATACTACAATGGTTGGTGATCAATGTGGATAATGATTTCCTTGTCCATGAGA
>SNQJ01S0167510.1:0-20874 GCA_010110895.2 Picea sitchensis
CCCAACCTTGAATATTGATTCTTGTTGCTCGTTTTTTTAGGATTTCCAAGATTGCTTGTTTTCTTTTTATTTTACATCATTTGGGTTCTTGTTTGAACTTATGTTGGAAGCATTCTGACATTTATATTCTTTGGGCACTTGTCAACCTTTTAGAGTGCATTTTTGTTTGATATACTTTCTTGCTTCGTGTCTCCTTATGTCAAACATTGATTCCTTTCATTCCATTTGAAAGTAGTGAAGCATTAAAGTTTTTTGCATATCTCATTGCATTGGATCAAACGAAAAAAAATTGCATTCTATTTTTTGGATGGTGCATATTTGTAGTTTGCATTTGGTAGATTGCATTGGGTTTATGCATTTGGGAATGGAAAAAAGACTCTTATCATTTCCATAGTTAGCATTCATCGAAATTGAAATTTTTTCATTTCATTTTCGTTTTGCATGGTTTTAAGAGTCAGGTCACAATATCATCAGTTGCACCTCCATACCCTTGAGTAAATGAATAGCCATAAAATTAAAGCGCTAATTAAAATCCATCTAGAGATTTTTATTTCTAGGGCTCTGCATACCTACATTAGATTAGTTGTAGGGCTTTGGAATAGGTGGTGAAGATAATTGTCCAAAGCTATAAAACAAACATAGAATCTTGAGTTAGGGAGAGAAACCCATTTTCCACATCACTCTCTTGGGCAACCCTTCTCACACAAGGGTCAATCACGAGGTCACATTAGGGCCAACAGAGTAACTAACCCTGCTTCATTGGTCTTGGTGGAGTGGTCTGCACGTATTACAAATGATGTTGTTAGACACTTGGGGATCACTTGGGAGATTCACACCTTGGTCAGAGGAACCTCTCAAGGGGATTTCGGGTTTCGACCCTACCCTTATGTGTGTACCCGACTGTTGACTATTTCCATAGGATTTGTTGTTGTAAGTGGTAACCTTAGTGGCCATAATATTTAGGGCTCATACATAAGGTGATGACAAAGGGGAAAGTATTTGTTGTACCTCGAACCAATGTTGGTCAAACTCACTCGGGATCCTTGGATGGTAACCCACGGTTTCGCCATGTGGAAACTTGCACCAAAGTGTAAGTCTTTTAAGCAAGTCACCAACGTAACTCTTCAACCCACTCTATCTCAACCCTTTCTTATATTGATCCTGCGACGTTGGATTTCATCACCAACTAGTGGTTTCATTGTGGGAAGGTTTGTTTGTTTGTTTATTTCCTAGATTTTTTAACATGTGCTATTTTTTTTCCCTAGTGTACCTTAGGTTGAATCAATGTTTATGGCATCAGTTGCTGGAACTACCAACAAAGGAACCCCTTCTTTCAGGGAACCTTTTATTTTTCTTTCTTTTGGAAATGTTGGTCCTCCTTATATTGCCACACTGAGTCTTCCCAAACTCACTATCGGGTTACAGATATGGTTGTTTTCCACTCTGGTAATCTCGAATTCTCCCAATGCTTCGAATGAAATCACCTCACCCCAAGAACAAGTACCTCATATTGACCCTTCTCCTTCTTCATCGGTTGTGTCTTCTTGTCTTTTTCCTCCTTCTCCTAGTGAAAGATCTAAAGCTAGTAACTAGGTTGATAAGAAGAAGAACAAAATGAAGATTAAGAAGAAGAAATATAAGCAAGGGGCCAAACTTCCAACCATTGCAGGACAGGTTGCAAGTAATCAACTAGTTACTATTAATCAGGCTGGAAATATTGATGAGGTTCACAAGCCTATCAATATAACTCAAAAACCCAAATTCCCTAGCAGACTTTGTAAGGGTGACCACCTTCTTAAAGATTTCCCGGGTATTCCCAAGGTTTTAGACGTGTGGTCCATGAGTTCCAAAGAACTCGTTACATTAGCCTATACAGGTCATGATGGTGAAAACCCATCAACTAGTGAAAGTAAGATTTGAGAGAAGAAAAGTAGAGTCAAATTTCCTTGTAGGTTATTCAAAGGAATTCATCAAACTCGCCTTTTCCCTTGTACGGATGGAGTCTCAAAATTGTTGGAAGAAATAATTGTTTCCCATCCACAACTTCCTACTGATTATCATAATCTCTCTCCTGAACCACCATTGGTTGCTAAAGTGATTGATTTGATTCCATCATCGGTCGATCCCACTCTTCCCTTGAAGAGTGAAGCTAAAGTGGTCAATCTAGTTCCCTCTCCAGTCGATCCCACTCTTCCCTTGAAGAGTGAAGTCCAAGTGGTCGACCCGATTCCATCATTGGTCAATCTCGCTCTCCCCTTAAAGAGTGACACTCCCCAAGTGATTGATCTGATCCCATCATCGGTCGATCCCACTCTCATGTTAGAGAGGTGAAGTTGATACCGCTCATGTTTTTCTTATTAATACCGATTCTACCGTACAATGGGGAATTTCTCCTCCTACTATTGAATCCCCTTCAATTAATGAGGCCATTTGTTTCGATTGGCATGGACTAACTAGATCTCATCTTCCTTCCTATGTACCTTTCCAAATCATTGTTCAATTTTTTGGTAGGAGAGTTCCTCATACTATTATAGACGAAGGTACTTCCATTAGTATCATATCCTCAACTACTTGGCAAGATTTAGGTTGTCCTCAACAAACGAATCACTCAACCTTTAGCTATCCTTCCTCAATTACCTATTACTTTAGGAGGGAAAATCGTTTATATTGACATTATGGTAGTTCAAGACCCTTTGGATTTTACTTTACTCCTTGGGTGAGATTATTTCTATGCCATGAAAGCTATCATGTCCACTCTCTTTCGAGTGATATATTTCCCTCATAATGGAAAATTTGTAACTATCGATCAACTTTCATTTATTGATCCTCATTTGACTACCAACCACCTGTCTTCTCTAAATGGTACTTACGTGCAAGTGGTATCGCCCCCCGCCACAGGTTAATTATGTCGCATCATGTCCCATGCGTTCAGCTCTGGATGAGGCTTAATTTGACTTATATCTAGTAATTGACATGGTGATCTATTCAATAAGGATATTAGAGCCTGATCTCCTTACCCCTATTGAGGCCCTCGATATGTATTCCTTCCAGAGCGTTGTTCTTTCGTCCAACAAAGATATCTTGGAATCCATGATTGAGGTATGTCCCTTGACATGTATTCGTTCCAAAGTATTGTCCTCTTGGAAGCCATAATCAATAAGAGGTATCGAGCAAAGTTCCCATTTCTGTGTCAAGCTCGTTAAAAAATGAAAAAGAGGTTTGGGAATCAAACCCAAAGGTTACAAGCATATTTATTTTCCTGTCTCAAGCTCGTTAAAAAATGAAACAACTGATCATGAGCATAGTTCTTTTCCTGTGTCAAGATCGTTAAAAAATGAAACAATTGCCTCTCCTGTTGAGTCGAATCTCTTGCTAGATCTAATAACTAAACCTTCCTTTCATCCACCTAGATCAGTTGATCCTCTTTCTTCCTTCCTCTCTGGTGAATATTTTCCTATTAGTAACCAGGAGTTTATTGGGTATAGACATTGGCGATAGGAGAAGAGTCAGTGAATGAAACGAAGCTTGGGGGGCATGTCTCCAGCCTCTGGACATCATGCTAGAGTTGAGCCACTAGCTTTTCAGTTGGGGGCAGAGTACCAACCATCCACGGGTACCACCTGAGCATAGTTCTTTTTCTGTTTCAAGCTCGTTAAAAAATGAAACAGATTGTTTTCTTAATGGTTGTGCTTGCCAATGCTTCACTACTATTTGTCATCTCGCTTTCTTATAGATTTCTATTGCTTTGTGCTATTTTACATCTTGCTTGCTTATAGCCATTGCATTTATTCTTCACTCTAGTCATTCGCATCATGCTGCTTCCATTTTGCAGTAAACCTCGAGAGAAACACATTGCTAGGAGTGATCCTCGCTTGTGGGTCGTTCCCATCATAATGTAGTAGTCTTTTCTAAAATGAGCTTAGTATTTTTCATTTTTCGTGCTCGTAAATACATGAGAATAGGTTAACAAGCTCAGTCTTTGTTCTTTCTCATACCCGTTAATACATGAGAATAGGTTACTGAGTATACTTTTATCTCTTTTTAGGACTCGTAAAAGATATACAAAAAATGAACTCTTTGGAGTCTCCTTTAATCTCTTTTCAGACTCCCTAAACATGAAACAATTGTTGAGTGAGCTTGTTTCCTTTCACAATCATTAAAAGGTTTTAAAGAGCATATTTTGAGTGATATTTTATCTCTTTTTTGGCTTCACGAGACTAATCACGAAAAAGGAATACTCTAGTCAAGAATGACTAGAAGAGTTCTCCCTTGTATTGTTTTACATGTTTTTCGAGCCGGAGAGACTAAATTTACGAAAAAGTCACCCATGGACTTGTCTTTAAGTTCTTTTCAGACTCTCTAAATGTGAAAAACCACTGATTTTACCTTCTTTGGGCTCGTAAAATTATGCATTGAAGGAACTCTATGGGACCAAGATCCAGGACCCATACAGGACCGAACCCCTCCTTATTTAGGTTCGTTAAACATATGTCAAGGGATTCATTGAAGATGAGCTATACCAAACATCTGTTATCCTCCTCAATCTCCTTAAAAAAAAAGAGTTACTCACCAATCATGGTAGGGGGGGAATTGAAAAAAGTGGGTCAAGTTTTTGGAATCCATTATGGCAGCTATTGTTGTCACCCTTGAAGATGGCACATGTTTGTGTCTTGTCGTACAGTTGGGTAATCTGCTGGTCTCTAAGTCATACCAATTCTATGTGTCGCTATACTTTTTCGTTCCAGTCGAAGAGTGCTCTTATTATCATCACATTATGTTCTTGTTACTTTTCGAGTCAATGTTTCCAAATCATTTTTCATGCCTCAAAATGCTCAAGGGAAGTTTCATTCAAAACCAATCATTTGCAGTATTACTAGTTTCAATTCCTGTGTCATTCCACACTTGTTTAATCCACCATCTCACATCACTTTCCTGTGTCAATTTCATGTCGATGATGGGGGATACATCATGTCCCTCCTCCGATGAGTCTATTCCTATCAAATTCAATGCATCATCCAAGAATTAGACTTAGAAACCAATTAGTACCTTGGGACCTTCATGCCTTAATGGCATGCGTCCTTGCTTTCGATAGTAGGTTTACATGATTGGCCTCTTATCGAATGATTCCATTAATGTTCTAACTCAACTCATTTATTCACATTCATTGGAGTGTACTAAACGTACCTTTGGAATCATTGTCATCGTTGGTGATTTCCCTCGCACTTGTTAACGATATACCTCAATGATCAGTAATAAAGTGGTTTCTTGTTGGTTGTGGAGCCTGATTATCTTCATGATTCATAGGTTTGTTTCAGTCGTGCTTGGACCCCATTCCCTAATGAGGGGGTGTGGGGGGGCTTTCCCCCCACAAATGTCACAAGAGGGGTCTAGGGATTCGGGGGAAGCGCCCCTGAAGCAAAATATTGGGAAAATTTGCCTTGTAAAATATTGTAATTTTGTAGTCAATCTGGACCGTTCATTGTAAGGTCGCAGATCTGATGGTAGAAGTTATTTTAGGTATTGTTTCCCTAGAAGGAAACCCTCTTTTATGAGGGAATTATATTGCGGTTGTGTATGTGTTTGATTATTGTATTTTGATAGAGGAGTCTATGAGAGAAATAAGAGGAAGTTACAACGGGTGTGTTGTAGGTTGTATCTCTTCATTTGTTGGATAATAAAAAGTAAGGACCTGGAAATTTCTCTGGTGGACGTAAACCACACTAGGTGAACCATGTATATCTGTGTCTCTATTGTATTGTGTATCTTCTGTGTTTTATTTCTTCATTTGTTTTATTTTATTGCATCATGTTTTTCTAACAGTTTCTACCATGTTCGACTATTGGATTACTGAGAGGGGGGGTGAATTAGTAATAGCATAATCATAATCTTTTTTCTTCAAACATGTAGAATTATTATCCAATAATGAGCAGTAAGAAATAAACAATCAAACACATACACAATACACCAGTGTTTTACGTGGAAACCCAAATCGGGAGAAAACCACAGAATTATTTTTCTTATATGTCTTGAAGAATTACATTCATTTGGAGCACCAACTTCCTTTTTTGGAAGGAGGCTCAATAGCTTCGGTTTCTCATTACTGGCAGGGGGAGGCTTGGCTCCCCAATTCTGCAGCTACACAACCGGAAGGCTACAACCCGATGTTCTCAGGCTACAATAGGAGGTGGCTACAACCACTTGTCCTTGCCAGTTCTACCACCTTGGGGTAGGAGTGGGCCAGTGGACCAGCATGCGCTATCAACTTTGAGATATATCGCTAATAGAAACTGTACCAATAAATCTGAACCATGCATCAACTATGCATCCACCTGTACCTCAACTTGTAATCCAAATGTACCATATAGAGTGCATCCACTTCCATTACACCAACCTATAATCAACACGTACCATAAAAGTGCATCCAATAGCCTCAGAAGTATGTACAAATAATGTTTCAGCTTCTCGTCAACTATGACTCATCAATATGTACCAACATCATCAACTATGCCTCATGTATGATAGCCAATAAAGCTATTGTCTCTGACCATTTACTCAACATGTGCCACAACCAAGACCTCATCAATTTCATCATACAAGAGTATGATTTTTAGCTCTGTAATAGACCTTGTGTATGTGATCACATTCCTGCAAACCTTCCTTGACTTTAAAGAGCAAAGGAGACTAGCATTTTCATCAGAGCTTTCTTTAGTCTCACGTGCCTAGTTTTGGATTAGTCAACAACCTAACTGAAGTAATGGTAACTTTGAACTGTAATGTATGAAATATATGAAGCTACATTACACAATGTTCTTCCAATTTTTTTTTTGTGAATTCCTCCAAATTGTCACTACTTGTAACCTCGGAAAGGTTGCCTTAGCAAAGGAAATGGCATACCTTGTTGAATTCTAAAGCTTATTCTAGAGGAAACCTTGTAGAAGTGCCCACACAAAATATTTGATGAATTGATCTGAAGCATTTACAAGAATACTACAATTTAACAAAAGATTTGGGTATCTTGCTAAATTTGGATCTGTTATGAAAGAGTTATGACATTTTTACTTAAAACTTTGATTTTTGACTAGTTTGAATTTGGCCACAAACCTATTTTCCATGGACTGTAACTCCCCAAATACAATGAACCACAAACTAAATTTTTTACCACAAATACTTGGATATGTTTTATCCTTGCATATCAATTTCATGATTTGAATCATTATAGAAAAGTTATAGAAAATGGTGAGATGACATTTAAATAACTTGTACAGAAGCACCATCAAAGAATTTATCCTTCCCTTGCATTTTATTCTTTTTCTTCACCTTTACTCAAATTCTCATTTAAGATATCCTTGGTTACCTCAGACACATATGGATATTCAATATATTCAAGTTTTTCAAATGGGAGAGCCTTACATCTTATTTATACTCTAAGTAGCTTCCTTAAAACATCTTCTAGGTCACTTGGCCCTTTCCTTATTTTAGGGTTGGGTCCACTTCCTAATTTCTCCATTAAATTTATTATTGAAATAATTTATTTTGTATCCATGAACTATAATACACTCATCCTTCACTTTATTATTTACCTTTTAAAATCTCTTAAACCACTTTGACTACTTTGACCTTTTGGAGCTTCTAGATTGCATATGAGGGCCCTCCAACTAGGTAGACCATAAACTCTCTCAAACCGGTGAGTTATGTGACGTTATACTATAGTAACATACCATAGAAATGGAATGGCAATGTACTATCCATATAGAATAGTATTATCTGAAAATATATCACTTGTCATACCATTACCCATCAAAACAAACTTAGGTCCATTACCTTGACTTGGGTCTCAACTTCTCATGTATAACTCTCTAACCGTGAGGAATATGTGACGTTCCACATACTCACCGGAAATGACATTACAAACACTATCCATCTGGGATATTTTCCCTAACAAATTCACTTTCCTTCATCTTATTATTCCACAATTAGAAGCATGGGTTCTCTTACTCCCACAAAGCGTCTTCTGTGTGAGGGATTTCACCGTAAGGGGACCACTTTGGGTTCATCCATATTACTTCTTATCAACCATGACAAACAATAATAAGTCATGTTACATCAAACAATGTTGGGCCAATTACCCAAACATTTGTACTTTCGAGGGCTTTCAACCTGAGGGTTGGCATCAATGACAATATTGTAATCAATCTCCTTGGCATTGAGTGGCAACCTTTCGATGCATCACGAAATCATATCACTCAATGCTCCCCGGAACCATTACCTTTGTCTTCCATTATGATAAATGTCCCCTTTGTCATCAATGGAAAGGTATCTTTCCATCGAGGCTACTCCTTGACAATTTGTCCTCTTATGGTGCTTCCTCATGTACGTATAAGACATATGAGATAAGCATTCAAAAGCATTCATTTTTGGAGTGCAGAAATAACTCCAAGTCTTTGTGAAGATATTCAGGGATACATGGAAGTGGTTTTGTAAAGATGTAAATCACTTGTTCTTTTGTGCCCACCTTCTCAACTCTGATGTTCTTTTCGCAGCTTTGTTCCTATAGAGAGTGATACTTGATTGGAATGTTCTTCATCTTAGGTGCATCCGCAGGTTTTAGGATATTGATAGCACTTGTATTATCACAATATATTGGAATGGGCTTATCATACTCAACTGTATTATGTCCGTCAAATTTTGTTTCATCCAAAGGACATGTGTACAACTTGTGTTGTTCTTTGCAATATACTCTGCCCACCATTTGTAGATAGAGATCTCGATGATTGTTTCTTACTTATCATGATACTAAACACTCACTAAGTGAACATTTCTCCATTGGTGCTTAGTTGGTTATCAATGAAACACACTTAATCGCATACATGTAGGCAATGAAGTGATAGATATTTTCCTTTTGGATACCATAATCAAACTTAATTTCCTTTGAGATATTTGAAGATCCTCTTTCTTGCTAATACAGCTAATGATTCTTTGGGTGCTACTTGAAATCGTGCCACTGTTCAGAGCGCCTACATTACATGGTCTAGATGTTGTCCGCATATAGTAATTTGCCAATCATTGACCTATATTGCCCTGCGATCTGTGAACTTTGAATCATCATCTTTAACTCAACTTACCAACTTGGTTTTGCATGGGAGTGATAGCGGTTTGCAATCTTCCATTCTGAACCTCCTTTAGCATTTCTCTGATATCGTGGTTTGAAATAAAAATTCCTTGGTTGTTTTGGCCTATCTGAAGTCAGAAGGATATTTTCAAGTAGCGACATTTCAAATTCATTATGCATGTCTTTTGCAAATTTAAAAGCTTAACACAATCATCATCACTACCAAAATAATATCATCAACGTAAGCTTCTATTAATAAAATATTACCTTGACTTACCTTGATGTAGGGTTGACATGCACTTCCTTTTGAGCCACACTTTATTTAGCAGATACTTATCTGATGGAGTGCACCATGCTCTCTAGAACTGTTTTAAACCATACAAGGTCTTCTTTAAATTACACACATAATATTGTGTTCTCGACAAGCAGAAATCCTTCTTGTGCCATTCAATGTAGACTTCTTCTTCAAGTTCCCCATTTAGAAGAAGAAGTTGATTTTCATTCGATCGATATACTTTAACATTTTTGGAGCATGCATAAGCTAAAGAAATTGGATTGCTTCCATTCGTATTTGGGAAAATGTCTCTTCAAAATTCGATTCATTCAATCTGTGCATATCCTTTACATACCAATCTAGCTTTTGTTCCTTGTAACATAATCCATCTTCATTCCTTTATTCCACGAGAAACCCATTTTGTGTTGATCATTCTTATTCTTTGGTCTTGGAACCAATTCCCAAGTGTCATTTTTTCTCTATTTGATCAATTCTTCATCCCACGGCCCCTTATTCAAAATTCATCCTTCGCGAAGCTGCTAGAAGCGGTTTGGTTCAATTGTAGATAAGGTGTTAGGTGTGTTTATTTTGGTGAGCGGATTTTCTTCCTAGTCCTCAACTCCACGCATCTTTGTTTCCAATAATCTTATCAGAAGGATGATTCTTCTATTTTCGTTTGCTAGGTGTCTTTGGAGATACTTGCTGAAATTTCTCTACTACTTCATTTGGATTCTCTTCATCTTCCTCTTCCCTCTTCTTCTTCTTCTTCTTTTTCATCTTCTTCTTCAAAAAGTTTGTTCCCATTGATTTGTTTTTTCTTCTTTCTTTGATTCTAGTCTGCTTGTTTCATCAATTGTTATGTGATGCTTTCCACAACTTTGTTTAATCTTGGGTTGTAACACTTGTATGCTTTTCCCTCGTACTTGAGTAGCTTAACAAGTATTCCTTTGTCCACGAGTCAAACTTTAGCATTCTGCCATCTTCTATTTTGATGTATCATTTTCTTCCAAAACTGGGGGTGCTTCACATTTGTTGGTCTTCATTTCCACTTGCTTCGTGGGGGAGTTTTATCGATTATTGTTCGAGCATTACTTTCTGTTTTGAATGTAAATTGTTGTATGCAGCACTCTTGTGTCCAAAAATATCTATCAACTTTGGATCCATTATCATTGTTAGAGACCGTTTCTTGTCTTGTCATGTTCTTTCTTTCAACAACTCCATTACGTTGAGATGTCCACAGCGTGGTGTCTTTTTTATTCCATGATTGTTCGCGATCGGATCCATGGAATTCCTTTGAGATTCTCCTCCATTATCGATATTAAGCATTTGAGTTCTTGAATCCATCTCATTTCAATCATTTCCTTGTAAGATCTTGGGGAATTTTCAAAGCTTAGGTTGTTCTTGAAATAGGCTTCATAGGTCATTCTTATATAATCATCAGCTAATGACATGTAAATTATCTCTCACATTTAAGAAGCTTTTGTTTGTAGTTGGTCCAACTAAGATTAATTATGCACAATTTCTAGTGGTTTGTTGTTGAATATTCCTTTGATTTGAACTTGGTATTTGTTTGTTTCCTTGTTGGCAATTAGCACAAAGTGTTGGTTGGTTTTTTTTTTTTTTTTATCTTTTTTTTTCATTTGCTTCTCTTTTCTTGACTTTGACAAGGGTATCAGAATGCATGTGACCCGATTCTTACGTTTCCATAGCCAACTTTTCATCTTCCTTTCCCTGAACACCTTTCATTTCCAATTTCTCTTAACACGTATATGTTGCTTGAGTTCTTGCAATTGTAGCGACCAATTTCAATTCTTTTCTTATCTCACACTTTTATTGAATCAAAGTAACTTTATGATATGGTCCTTTTGATGACTCATGCCAAAGATTATGTTTCATATCTTCTACTAGTGGGAACATTTTTCCGCCTTTTCATCCTTGTTCCCAATTTGAATTACTTGCTTATTGATTTTGGATGAATCATCATTTTCAAAGGAGGCCGATCCATCTCTTTCCTTCAGTAATGTAAAGAAACTTGTCTCTATCACTGTCGTGTGTTTTGAGACAATACTATCAACATACCAATACGTTTCTTACATTTTATCTTGTAAAAGTGCATTCTTCATTGCTATATTGATCTTGCTTTCTTATCCATGTGTCATTTTGGGGTTCTTGTTTGTGACTTTGTTGAGGGTCTTTAGGAGGGAATGTCATTCAACAATTTTGGACACATGGACAAAAAATTTTTTACATTTATTCCACATTTCACTTTGGTGCTCAAAGATTCAAACTTGTTGTAACTTCTTCTGTGTTTCCACTAGGTCTTCTTAGATAACCCTTTGTGTATGGCTCTCAAGTGGTTATTGTTCTGTTGTTAGCTCTGCAATTAAAAACTTTATGTCAAAGGTGTACATGCATGACAAAATATGAGTGATTGTCGGTAGTTGAAGATCTTATGAAGGGAGGTGCTCTTATGAATCCTTCTTCTTGAGGCATGTCTATCTGTTGATTCTGAAATCTGAATATCTCGATGGAGGGAGTGTCTCTTTAATCTTTCTTGTATATCTTTTTTATCCCCTTTGATTGTTTCTGCATAACTTTTGGATTTGTTTAACATCTATTGTTTTGGAGCTTGATCCCTTTTTAATGGGATTTTATCAAGTTCGGACTTGTCAAGATAATATTTTTGGTTGTTGATAATGTCATCGGGAACTTTTGAACTATTCTACATATTTTCTTTTGAATATCCTTTCTTAGTGTGACAATCTCTGCTTCCATGTTTCTAATGATCCTATCATTTTTCCTTCTAGTTGTTCTTTGAGTTAGCTTCTTCAATTTATTTTATCTTCTTCTATTTGAACCTTCAATTTTGTGATCATTTGTTCTAAGTTCTTGGGTGTCTTTTTTTATACTTATCTAGTTATGCTTGTAGTTTCTTGTTTTTCTTCTTTTCTCTTGATAACTTACATGGCACTCATTAATTCTTCGAAATTCAACCACGCCTCTTCAATTTCTTCTTCATATGATTCTTCATATTCTTCTTGAAATCTTCTTTCTCGGAGTCTTCTACTGCCATGAATAGGAATCTCCCTGTTTCAGCATCCTTTGACTTCATCTTCATCGATGATGAGATGTCTTCTTTAGACAAAGTTTTTCTTGAAAACTTTCTTTATGGATTCTTTACACCTTTATATGTGTGTTTGTATTTTTGGGTAACCTTCATGCATTTCTCTTTTTCTTATTAGGGACATTTGTTAGCAAATTGTTCAATACCATCCTGAATTAAAACAAATTAAAGGAATCTTACCTCTGTACTTCCCGTTGGTTCCCTTGTTCAATAATTTGACAAAGTTGGCCACTTCTTCATGCATCTTTTGAGGCGGGCGTCGACGTTGCTGCTATATTCTTCTTGTTCATTTTCTTTTTCTTTGATCTTTTGGATTAGCTTTGAGGATCTTCTTTTACATGGATTTTTCTTATTCAGTTCTCATCTCATCTTGTGAAGATTCCATGCAGTTCATCCATGCTTATTGAGTTTAGTCAGTCTTTCTTCTAGATCTTGATATCTTAGGGTTGAATCTCATAGGAAGAGATCAAAAGGTACTAAGATATCTTTTGAACAATTATAGATTCTTGATTTCTTCTCCCAATCCTATGAAGTTGCATTTCTTTATTTCATTATTTCATTAAGAGTAGGTCGCGATATCTTCATCTTCCTTCATTTTTAGTTGTTGAACTAACCTCGTAGGGTTGAAGCTTTGTTTCTTTGACTTTGAATCTCCTTCATAAATATTTGAAGCTTGTCCCAAATCTCCTTAACTTGATTCCTGATGTGCAGCTTTGGTGAATATCGTATCATCGAGACAATTCAAAAGTGCATTTTGTGTCTTTGGAATTATTTTCAGAGTTTCAACTGCTCTGTCATTTTGGTGGAACTATTGGTCTTTGTGTATCCATCTACAATTGATTTCCAAACATTACATTGCACAATATATATGTCTTCATCATATGCTCCAAAGAATACTTCTATCCATCAAAGCATGGTTATTCCATTTTTTATATAGGTTGGTACTCTCCATGATCTACCTTCGATTGGTTAAACTATTTATTTTGAAGGAACTTTCATTACCAATTGTTGGATTAAGGAGGGGGGGTAGAATCGATTATGCTTATGGTATAATCTTTTCTTCAAATGTTATATCAATGTAGAATTATTATTCAATGTGAGCAGTAGAAATAAACAATCAAACCCACATACATGAGTGCACCCGGTGTTTCACATTGGAAATAGAGTGGGAGAAAACTAGAGAATGTTTTTCTTATATGTCTTGAAGAATTACATTCATTGGAAGCACCAACTTCCTTTGTTTTCGGATGGCCCGGAGGCTCCAACCCCTAGTTTCTCGGGCTGCAACCGGGGAAGTAACTCCCCAATTCTGCGGCTACAACCCCAATGTTCTTTGGCTACAGCCCAGGAAGGTGGCTACAACTCCCTGTCCTTGCTTACGATCACCGCCACCACGAGTAGAGAGTACAGAGATAGTGGAACCAATCACACTATCGCTTGTGAGATATACCGTTGTAATACTATACCAATAAATCTAGGCGTACATCAACCATGCATCAACCTATACCTCAACGTAATCAGCACGTACCATAAACAAGTGCATCCACCATGCAACAACCTATAATCAATCATTACCATAAAGCAGTGCATCAACCATGTACCAAGTATTTACAAATCATGTCAACTGCTCATCAGCTATGACTCATCAACTATGACTCATCAATATGTACCAACATCATCAACTATACACCACCTGTATGTGCGTAAAACTCATCAGCCTCTTGTCTCAACCATGTACTCAACGTACCACAACCAAAATCCCTCATCAATTTCATCGTAAATATGATTTGTAGCTATGTAATAGACACAATTGTATATGATCACATTCCACGCAAAATTATTCCTTAACTTTACAAAACAAGAGACTAGCATTTTTCATCAAACTTTTCTTTAGTCCCACATGCCTAGTTTTGGATTAGTCAACAACCCTAAATTAGAGTAATCATAGCTTTGAACTGTAATGTATAAATATATGGAAACTGATATACAATGTTCTTCAATGTGTTTTAGCCACAATTCCTCAAGTTTCACTACTTTGAACCTCTCGGAAGGTTATGGCAAAATGGCCTACCTTGTTGAATTACGGCTTGTTATTCTAGAGCTGACCTTGTAGAGTGTGCCCCGCACAAAATGTTTGATGAATTGATCTGGGGAAGAACAGTTACAAGGGAATACCTTTCTGAGACTGTACCTAATAACCAAAATTTGGGGTATCACTGAATTTGGATCTGTTATGAAGAATTTAAGACGTTTTACAGAACACCTAATTTTGACTAGTTTGAGGACTATTACAAACCCTATTTTCCGCAGTGTAACTCCCAAATGCAGCGAACCACAAACTGAATTTTTACCACATACTTGGATATGTTTTATCCCTCCTTAGGAATTTCACGGTCTGAATCATTATAAAAACATTATAGAGAAAATGCAAAGATGACCTGTAAAATGCGCATACCTTAGAAGCACCATCAAAATTTATCCTTCCTTGCATTTAGGCCTTCTTTTTTTCACACAGTACTCCAAATTCCGGTTTAGATATCCTTGGTTACCTCAGACACATATAGATATTCAATATGCTCAAGTTTTTTCAAATGAGAGAGCCTTGCCTCTTATTTATACTCTCAAGTAGCTTCCTTAAAAACATCTTCTAGGTCACTTGGCCCTTTCCCTTATTTTAGGGTTGGGTCCACTTCTAATTTCTCCATTAAATTTATTATTGGAAAATAGCAATTTTATTTTGTATTCACTTGAATTATAATACACTCATCCCACTTCACTTTATTATTTACCTTTTAAAATCTCTTAAACCACTTTGACTACTTTGACCTTTTGGGGCTTCTAAGATGACATATAGGGGTCCTCCAACCATTAAGGCTATAACTCTCAAACCATGAGGAGTTATGTGGCGTTCTATACCACAGGAAATGGCATGACATGTACTATCCATATAGAATGAGTATTATCGATATATCATAACTCAGCGATTACCCACATCAAACAAACTTGGGTCCATTACCCAAACACAGGGTCTCAACTTCTCATGGCCATAACTCTCTAGCATGAGGAATTATGTGGCGTTCCATACCACCATAAATGACATGAAGAAGGAACTATCCATCTAGGATATTTTCCGGCAAATTCAGCACCTTTCATCTCATTATCCCATAATTAATCATGGGTTCTCTTACTCCTAATGATCTTCAGGTGGGGATTTCACCATAAGGGCCACTTTGGAGTTCATCTTACTCCACAAAGCGTCTTCCCGTGAGGGATTTCACCATAAGGGGGCCACTTTGGAGTTCATCCATATTTACTTCTTATCAACCATGAAAAAACAATAATGAGTCATATTTACATCAAACAATATTGGGTCCATTACCCAAACATGTGTGCTATAGGGCTTTCTTCAAGGGTTGACATCAATTACAACCAACCTTAATCAAGTCATATATTCGCATGAATAGAATCATACCGTTTCGAGATCGGGACAAAGACCCTAGGTTGGGTGCTCACTCTATTATGTGATTTTCCCAGGCTACAATGGAGATCATTTGAGCACATAAAATATTTCAGTACAATCACCATGCTAGAAATCTTACTAATAAATATATTGTCAGGTAGATCCACATTGTATTGATCTATGGCTATGTTTTGTCTTCTCGTAGCTCCACTATGTATTTTTTGTGGCTGAGATTAGTTTATGTCACGGAGGTATGGATCCACATTGTATCTTTGGTGGCCATATCCTTTGTCAGTATTCTCATGGATCCGCAGTGTATTGGTTGGTGACCATGCTTTGAGTCAACTCGTATTTCGAGTATATGTATGCATGTCTCGGGAATGAAAACATATATTTGTATTGTTTTATGGTTGTTTACAGCTTCTACCAGGTTCTCCTACTCCAACACCCTTGCATTGAATAATTTGTAAATTGTTTTGGCCATCATCTTCTCTTTTGACCTCACACTTTAGGGGTCATCTATTACACACCAAATTCTCAAACTACTAAGTGTGAATTTGTCACACTTTAGTGAGGGAGTGTTTGTCATAATTACTAGACATGTTAGGAGATAAATTTATCATATGAAGGTCAAAATACTATGTGCACATGTATTATTCATTTTTAATGGAAAAAGGAAATTAATTTAGTGTGAGAATCCACCTCACAGTTAGTTTCCTAATCTCAAGGAGAAGTTGAGAGTCTCATGGATGGTTGAGATATTTTCTCAAACCAAAATCCTCATTTAATGGATCTTGAGAGATATTTCCTCCCTAAAATCCTTGAGAGATATTTTCTCCCTAAAAATCTTGGAGATCCCAATTTAGTGGATCTAGTGAGTGATATTATACATGGTGGTTAAGCCTCCAAATCTTATATAATGAGGGCATTCCAAGGTGAGTGGAGAAAGATTTTAGGTGTCAAAACTTTGATCCCGGGAGAAAGAATTCAAAATTTTTATCTCAATATTTTCATGTAAGGGTTGGACAAGGAGAGCTTGGAGAAGATTGTAGAGACATCAACTTGATTTATAAGTGCCTTATTTTGGCTTTCCATTAATATTAACTTGGCCTATTCCTTTCATTATGATTGTTCATTGTAATTTCTATGATTAAGTCAAATTGGGTATAGATAGATATGTTTTATCTAATCATATAGAGTAGAAGAAAGGATTTGTTGTTGTTCATCACAGGTCCCAACTCATGCTAAGGAGCTTGGAGATCAATCCTGAATCTTGGATCAGCGAGGAAAAACATCAAAACAAGGTATGCCACACTCTTTGTGTTTCTCATTCTAATTGGTTATGAACTATATCTATAAGGAAAGTAACAACCATTTTTTTAATTCTTTCTTTGGACCAAAGAAGGGGTCTTGGTCCAAAGGGGAGCTTAACCTGTCTGCAGGGTAAGATTTATCATAAGAGGTATACAACACCTTCCCCCCATTATGAGGTGGTGAAGCCTTCCTCCCAGACTCTCACCTTGTTCTCTTTGTAGTCTCCAAACATTTCTTCTATAGTGCCTTGGCTACACATTCCATTACGACCTCTGCTGACTCATGATGCCTATGTTTTCTAATTGAAAAGCTCCATTGTCTTCACACAAGGCTAACAATATGTGAAGGTAAATATAGAGAAGCTTGAGCGGTTGCATCCTAATATGAATTCATCCTAGTTGGTTGCATAGCAAGGCTAGACATCCTGGAATCCAAGGGTAGAGAAGTGAATTTGTTGCCCCACGATGATATGCAACATCACTTACAACAACTTGAACTTTGGGAGGCTTGCACTTGTCTATGTCTCTCAAACCTCTAATAATTGGTTGCAAGGCACAACTCAACATTTAAGGTGGCCTCTAAGATATTGAAGAACTCAAACTCCAATTTAGCTCTCCACCCATAGTTTTTCTAGAAGAAAAATGTACCCCTTGTGTTGTTAAAAAATACAACCCTAACCACTCCATGTGCACTAGAATTGATAGAAATCGCCTACCTAGAACCTTAATTATCTATTTTTTACAATATATGTATGATTTGAAATTTATTTTCGTATTATGACAATTATATAGTCAGTACACTTGCAAATTTTAAGTGGGAACACCTACTTTCTAATGTCAATATGCAGTCTACTAGAAATTTTGGAAGAAATATGTAGCAGACCTCGAATAACACTCTATCAGAAATCTTAGAAGAACTATGTGAAATGGACTCTGAATAACCATTTGTGTGCTTCATCAAATGGTTTTAGACCACAGTCTTTTAATATAATATATTAACCATTTAAGTTAGAAAAAAATAGTGTATGCACATGTTGAACAAACAAGACATAACACTTGGTATCCTACACCTTATTTGATATCACTCGAAGCAGGGCATATATGGGGTTAAATGTATATGTAGAGAGGTAAATGTATATGTAATAGGGGTTGGCCTAATAAAGGGCCCACATGTGCAATGACCAAGAATATATATATATATAGAGAGAGAGAGAGAGAGAGAGAGAGAGAGAGAGAGAGAGAGAGAGAGAGAGGTCAATATAGTCATTAGTGAGGGGAACATATGAATTATATATATGAATGTATTGGGGTTATTTGGAGGATGTTCTCCTAATATATAAGGAGCTATTATGTAAATCATCTCTATTATCTCTTTTGGAGTTGTTCTCCATGCTTACTTCTTGTGTACATTGTGTGTAATCTATTTTATTATGTTATTTTAAGGATTTGATACACAAAATTTGATATAAGAACCTTGATTTGGCTCCTTCAAACAAGTCATATTACCATTTTTACTCTAAATTCTTTTCAGATAATTTTCATTAAGTGAAAATTTCAAGGGTGACAAAGGATAGAGGAAATCACATGGGTAACCATTTTAGAATGTAGTTCATTAAATTTTCATATTTACAAGTTGTACAAGTTAGGGTCTTTGTCTAGACCTCAAACTAGGCCTAAACATGTGGTTTTGATAAAATAATCATATATTAATATTGTGAGCTCCAAATTGAGTTCTTCTAGTGACATTCAAAAGAAGATAGATTAGAGTGTTTAAGGTCCAAATTTTAGACATGTGAGGGAGATATTGGTGCAATGACAATGCGTACAAGTTTTCTCTCTGGAAATAGAGCAAAAACAATAGGTTGTGGTAATTCCATTATAACTTTATTTTTAAAGGAACAAATTGCATGGGAATAGTGGGAGCCTAAAGAGGACATATCAAATAACATCATGTCAAAATTTCATCAATAGAGGTTTATATTTGGCAAAGTTGTAAAAGGTTTAATTTTGGTTCAGAATTTTAATTGATGTGATTCAAAATTCATTGGAAAGAGGAAATACATGAGAATATATTGGTAATTTTTTATTAATTAAGATAAATATTGAAGGTTGGGTAATTATAATATAAGGGTTTTGGGGTAGACCCCAAATAAAAACCAATGAAAATACTTAAGTTTAGAGGGGATGGAGTGTTAGGGGCCCATTTTCCCTAACTAGGAGAATATGTTGTTAATGAAGGTGTCAGGGTCATTGTATTAAATAAGGCTTGCAAGGTAGTAAAGTGTGAAATTAATAAATGTAAGTTGGCCTCATTAAAGATTGTCCTTTAGTTAATGATTGTGGCCTCTTTAATGGAGGTCGACTAGGTGTTTAGGATTTTGGGGTAGACCTAAAATAAGAGCCAATGGAAACACCCAATTTTAGAGGAGATGGAGTGTTAGAATCCCAACATTATTCACCTTCTTAGGAGAAAAGGTTGTGTCTTAATGTATCAAGGTCATCTCTATTAAATAAGGCCTGCAAGGTAGTAGAGTTTGAAATCAATAAATGTAAGTTGGCCTTATTAAATAAGGTCCAATAGTTAGTGGTCATGGCCTCATTAATGGAGGCTCACTAGGTGGTTAGGTTTTTGGCTAGTTAAAAAACATATATAGTGATAACAGTTATGCATCAAGTTCCAAGTGAATGATATTATATTTGGAGCTCTGTTCAGTTGGAGGTTTTCCCCTTGAGGAGGCTAGTGAACAATGCTTTCTATTATGAATATTAGTAAATTTTTACTCAGTATTGTTGTTTCCATACTTTGGTTCTATTTTATTTTCTTTCCATACTTGTATTTCTATGATATATCTATATTGTTATGAATGTTTTGTTTCAACTAACAAGGAACACCACAAGTGGTATTAAACGTTAGCACATGCCCAAATTTTAGAAAAACAAAATTAGGCTAGATACATGGTTAAGTGTATTTAAACATAGAGACTTGTCATTCAATAGGGAAATATATAATTGGTGAATCACACACACAAGACAAACAAGTGGAAGTCACCTAGTTGGACACCATTGTAATCCATGTTGATATCCCTTCGACTAGTACCACATCAGATGAAATATACACGTAGATTCAATCTTCCACATACCTTAGGGTATCTCGAAAACCCCCTAGGAGCACCTAAAATCAACCTTATATACCCTCGTGTTGCTATAGTACACCAAGAACAACACTTGGTGATATCACTCTCTAATGACTCGGAATCAGGTTGTACAACTAAGGGTACAGTCTAGCCTCCTTAGTTAACATCATGAGATATTTGGCCAAGTACTATTGTTTGAAAGTCATCAATAGATTATAGAACTATATCGCCTAAAGCTCCATTTTCTTTAGGACGTTGCAAACCTAGCCTCTCCAAATGGACAACTAAAAACATAATTTTGTTGGAGTATTAAGAATTTGGGAATTTTGTCACTACAATGATATTCAAATAGGGGTAATACTCCCTCTAGCATAAAAAAAGGTATGGAGGCCGTAGGTGCCATTATGGGAGGCCTAGATTAACATAATTCTTGTGTGACATTGATCACATTGGTTTAATT
>SNQJ01S0167511.1:11736-26026 GCA_010110895.2 Picea sitchensis
ATGTATGTATGTATGTATGTATGTATGTATGTATGTATGTATGTATGTATGTATGTATGTATGTATGTATTATATATTAATATTAATATTAAACCTTACTAACAATCTAAAATGGGGGCATATAAAAAACATTTCAAGCCCACAAAGAGGTCTTAGGAAAGGGTTCCCTCTCTCACCTCTAGTGTTCTGTCATATTCAAAACTTATGCTCCATGTTTGGTTCAGCTCCAAAGATTCCACATTCACCAAACCTTTTTCTTCAATAATATAAGAAAACAATCCTACTAAATCCTCTTACCTTCTCCCTTCACCCCATATATCACCCATTTTCATCACTAAATTCAAGACCCCCCACCACATACCACATCCTAAGATGGGAAGGATCTACCAATTATATTATTTAATCAATGATATTTCCTACTATGACTAAGCCTGCAACAATTAACAAAATTTACCTTCTTATTGAGATCCCAAATATATAATGAGAAAATGATGGTTAGGTCTAGGAAGAGGTGATGTTTAAGTTGGTATGATGAGTTCCTTCCCATGACCTATCACATCTTCCTACCATAACATATTTTCTTGAATAAATTTTTTAATCAGTCTATACTTCTAGACTAAACTCTTAAGGGAGTTCTTCTTTCAGGTGCTCTCATACCCCTAATATTTATGAAGAGATATATCATTTCTTCCTCTTTTGAGAGGTCATTCCTACTTTAAGGACATCCTTGATGAATTAATGTATGCTAGAGGGAAATCCTTCATATGATTACTCTTTTACTATATGTAAATAGACTTTATCCCTTGACTAGACTTCACCTACCTCGCGTTTTGATCTAGGTCCATTCCTCCGTCCCCTAAAGTCTCCTTCTCCTTCTTTTTTTTCCTATGAAAACCATATGTTAATTGATAATGCTGATGAGATATGGTTAGAATAGCCTCACCCCGTCTCACTCCCTAATATTATGTAGAACTATCCTCTAAATCCTTGAATGTTAGAATGATACATCCCTTATTTCTAAAGGTTTATTTGAAGTATGAAATTGTTTGTCACAAAGAACCTCTCCCAGTGAATGTTCCTTAATAAAGAGAGACTTTGGTAGTATCACCCCCTGTTGTGGTGGGAAATCCCCCTATGGAGTAGCAAATAGGGTTATAGTATGTATGCAGATATGACCAAAAGAAAACTACTTTCTACTTTCGTCCTAGACTTAATCCCCATTTCTTTTCAGCAAATACATGGTTAGACCAACATACCTTGTTCCGGATGGTCGATGTCAATCCTTCTTCACTCTTGATCGCTTGTTGGTAGCTCTCCTCCCAAGGCTGACCTGCATACAAAACAAGCAACAAACTACACATGCATTTTACCTATAGACTAATGGGTTAGAGATTCAAACATATATTTACTGAACTATGAAGAACTCATATAGTGGGACAGGAAAAGAATTTCTTTATTATTAACTTTAATGAATCAACTTACAATGTCGAGACCGGCCACTACTCCGCGAATCCTGATCTTGGGCTCCTCTTCAAATGTCCTCCAACTTCTTTGCTTTGTATATCTTCTTGAACAAGGATGGCTAAAGGGTTGGGACAATGGGAATGTGCAATTGGGTAGAGTTTCTTTACTCTTTTTCTCCTCCTCCAAATAGGACCCCTAACCCTTCTTTTATAGGCTAGAAGAAACTAGGTATTTGGATGAACCCTCGGCCATGCATGGCTGAGAGTTTCAGTTAAATCACCCAAAGTTGTGTGTTCCATCGACAACTTTCCTTTTTTTTGTGCTTTTATCGGTCCATGCGGGTTGTTTTATGTCAGCTACTATGTACATGCGTGCAGTAATGGAGTAGAGCATGTGGGCCCTTATTAAATAGGTTTTTTAAAGAGTTGTTCAATAGTGCTTTGGCAAAGAAGGGATCTGAGATGGCCTGATGCTAGGTAAGCATGTATGGTGCAAATTAGGGTTATAACATATGCCCCCTAATGTGTGAGGGAAAAAGAGCATCTAATGGCCAAAATACATTACCAATCTTTACTGATGTGCTGAACAAGTGAGCCCAAGGACCAGGAACCAGGAGGTGTCGTCTGCAAGATAACAAATGTCTCACCGAGGTGGGCATACCCATGCTCAGGATAAAATAGAATCATGGCTACCAATCAAATGCACTGTAGATCCATGTCAAATAACTATATAAGGTGTAGCCATGAACAATACACTTTGGAGCTACATCTCGAAATAAAAAATATATACATATAGAGTATCCATCTTCTAGAAGCTGATGCGGCTTGATGGTTGGAGATGAGATCTTCAGAGCTCGAGCAACAACTTCAAAATCTTCAAAACTCAAGGTAGGAGTGTAATATGGGTGTACGAATTCACTACCCAGAGGTCTTCGATGGCTCGTCGGTCATGGATAAGATAATATCGATGATCAGATTGAAGGCTTCATTGATTTCGAACAAGAACTTGATTGGACATTCAGAATGGCTAGGTATGAGGGCAAGAAACAAATTGCAGAGGGGTTGACTTAGGCTTGGTAGAAACTTCCCTTGGACAACAACATGACAAATGATGAGACTTAGGCAGCATGGCATTAATCATAAGTTTACGAAGCAGGAGGCAACACAAACTCTCCATATGTTTGGAAGAATAACCAAACGAGGGAGGACACAACTCTATGTAGCGAGAACAACTTCCTAAGGTCATACTAAATCCCATAGTTTGACGAACAAATGGACAGATGTGCTTTATCCAAGGGAGACTCATTATGCTGCCAATAAAGAAAATACTTTTCCCTTCCCCTTTTTGGGGTATATTTGATTTTTTTTGTTTTTTCAGTAATTTTGGAAAAAAGGAATAAAGGAATGTTAAGTTACAATGGAGGAATGAGTTTGACAAACATACAAGTTCAAGGCACAAGGACAAGACTGATCTTCAAAATAATGATACTCGGGAAAAATCCTCCAGGGGCCAAGGGTGTTAAGACGCAGAAGCAAACTGCTACAAGGCTTGCGTATAAGGCATGCTTCAGATGGTTCAGTTGAGAGAAACATGGAGCCGGTATTAGGCCAAAGACATGGGTATGGAAATGAGATTAATAAAACACACAATGGTAACGTCCTTCGATGTAAGTTTAATGAGCCCAGAGAAGGTAAGCTCGGTGGTTCTTCATATTTAGAGAGTCTGAAAAAACATAAAAGGAGACTCCATTGGGGTACCTTTTTCGAAGATAGTCTAGTCAGTTCGAAAAAGGGGTAACTAGCACCGACAAGAAGTCTATTCAAAACCATTTTAACAAGTGTGATAAGGACAAGATCACTCGGCCATTTTTTCATTTTTAAGGAGTCTGAAAAAAACTTAACTATGGACTCCATCAGGGATGTTCTTCTGGACAAGTTTAATGAGTGTGAAAGAATAAGGTCACTCGACGATCTTTTCAATTTTAGGGAGTCTGAAAAGAGCTTAACTATGGACTTCGTGGGGGATCCTTTTTCGTAAGTTTAGTCCCTCAGGCCTGAAAAAGGGGTAAAATGATACCTGAGAGTACTCTTCTAAAGACCTGAAGTTCCATAGAGTATACCTTTGTTCGTACAATTGACCGTCCGAACCAAAAAAGGGGTAAACTACCGCCAGACAGACGTGACTTCAAATTTCATTTTAGCGAGTGTGAAAGGCCACAAGATCGCTCGGCAATATTTTCATGTTTAGAGGGTTTGAAAAGGGCTTAAAAAAAGACCCGTAGAGGTTACTTTTCTTAGTTAATCCGGACGAGATTGAAAAGCATAAATGCAGTCTCGCCGGATGTTGCTTTTGGATCTCAAAGTGAGCTTGAAAATCAACAAAGTTAGCTCATGATCGACACTTTTTGGGTCGATGTTGGGTATCTCCTCGGGGGAGCAATATGCTCTGAACAAAAACATTGTCTACGACATCAGGGGTTCTGGAGAGATTTATAGGTACCATTTCAATGATACTTTCCATATTACCCTCGGCATAAACAACACGAGTAGCCAAAGGATTGATAGGACAAGACCTATCTCTAGTCATAGTCAAAGTGAATTCCCCTGCTTCGTTTCTGCTTAACTCTGGGAGGAAGTATGATCTGTGATGAAGATCATCCCAGGGTTTTCCCAAACTAGTCATTTCTTCAATTACTGCTTCGTTAAAGGGAAAGACTAAGTCTAAC
Organism: Picea sitchensis; assembly: GCA_010110895.2. NCBI lineage: Eukaryota > Viridiplantae > Streptophyta > Pinopsida > Pinales > Pinaceae > Picea > Picea sitchensis. The sequence continues at coordinate 15,926 of SNQJ01S0167511.1, forward strand.
GAATCGGTATTAGTGAGAGAACCTTGAGCCCGAATAGGCTCTAGAAGCGGATCTAACTCTTGTGCAGGAGTTGGATCTGGGTTGGTTGAAGCTTGTTGGACTAAAGAGTACGCTACTTTAGTTGCGGACAAGGGCATGGACATGCCCGGGTGCCCTGCCCCATCCATCATGACCGATGGGGAAGGAAGTATCCATGGATCGTCGAAGTAAGTCATGCGAAACGACAAAAATTGAAAAATATCAACCTTATGGTGATTGGATATAAACTTGATATTGCCTTGAGGGGGCGGGTAATCGAAGGTACCCATCAAAGATGGGCACAAACCAACCCCTACGTTGACTACACCTGGTTGAGGATTATCAATCATCGGGACCGTGGATGCCCCTAATGAAAGGTCAGGTCTGGAGAAAGACAATTGATCGATGGTCACTATCCAACCCTCGTGTGGAAACAAAAAGACCCGGAAAACTGTAGCAACCACAACTTGCATGGAATAAGTCCAACTCCTTCCTAACAAGAGGTTATAGTTGAGGGGTGCATTGACTACCTCTACCTCGACACACATGGTCTTCCCTCCTAACTACACGGGGAAAAAGGGAATGATAGCATGTAGTCGGAATGAACGACCGTCTAAAGCAGTGAAGAGAGTAGGTGACGGAGACAAAACGGGTTAGCCAATGGCCTTCCAACATGCCAACAAAATAACGCATGTTGAGGTTCCCTCATCGACCACTGTGCAGAAGATATTCCAAGTAAAATTTTTCATGGGATAAGCCACTACTATCTGAAATGCTACGTGGTAAGGAAAACGAGGTTTTAAGTCAGTTGTATCCAACATGATTATACCTAGATTACAAGTCTCGGTAGATCCTAAAGCAGATAAAAAGGCTTTCGTCTGGGAAGGGCAACTTTGGAGGACCTCCAAAGCAGACATTGCACAAGGGGTTTGTGATAAATCTTCCACCACAGAATAGTTCTGGGTGGCCCTTGCGTTTGGGTTGTGAGAAGCTTTTTTAAATGCACCTTTGGGGATGCATGTAATTGTTTCAACCAATGTCTTTTCAATATGTAGAGCAAGATATGGGAGTTTGACTTCTTTGCCCTTCTCAGAAGTGCTTGGTTTACTATAGTCATGTGCTCTAGTCGATATAAAAGCATCACCCTTCAACATATATACATTCGCAAATGTCGGGTTGGTTGAAGATGGAGAGGGTCCTTGGTTGCCCCCTTCCATGCTTGCAGAGGCTTGAGTTAGATTTTCCCCATGTTGAAAAGGATTGGTTAACACAGCAGGCTGTTGCTGTGCCACAAAATTTTGGGCATCTGCAAGCCGAGGACATAGATGGGTTGGGTGGTCTTCCACGCACAAGTTGCATGGATACCTCACCTTCCATTTCTCAGTGTTGTCCCCGCCAGCATTATCGGTAGGTTTTTTATCCCCCTTACCCTTCTTTCGTTGTTTTTTCTTTCCTTCAGGTTGTTGGGTGGCCTTTGGATTAGTCAATTGCACTATGTGTACATCCGACGTTTTGGTAGGGGGAATAGCTAAAGTAGTAGTTTGGATGGCCGTTGTGTGTTGTATAGACAATTGTTGCAACTGAGTCGTTAGTTTCTCAGCAGGCTTAGTTTGTGCGGAACCAACAATACCATCGGCATGCGGTCCAACTCTCTGTCTAGTTTTATCAAGTATTGAGTGTGGTGCATTTGGCAAGATCTCGTATAATAAACTGGACTGAGAATAGATTAGCTCAAGTTGTTGAGCTCTCATGATGGCGTCTTCTTCGGAAAATACTCTCGACATCGTGACGTCCTTGGACAACTATGGGACCAAAGACTTAAGAAACCACTCGAGAAAGAATGATGGTGGTACTGGTACCTTAATTAAACTCTTTCTGCGTCTCCATTCTTGAATGTGATCAGAGATATGGTCCTCTTTAGTTTGTGAGAAATTGGCCAGCAATTCGGTCCCAGCGTCGTATCTCACAAGCAACTGGAAATGGTTTAGGAAAGCCATCGCTAGTTCACCAAAGGAAGAGTATCTTGAGTGGTTGAGCTCAATGTACCATTTCATGACACTCCCAATGAGAGTACATTGAAACAATCACAACTATATGGAATCATCTTTCAATCAGTTAGATGAGCACCAAAGATGGAAGGTAGTCACATGATCTCCTGGATCTTCGTTAGGCTTGGCTTCGAACGTTGGGATGTACGAAGGCAACTTCATTGGCATAGAAGGCCAACGCAAATCGTGACATATAGGGTCATTCAACAACCTTTTCAACTCTAGCAAATTCAAGTTTGCTAGGAAAGGTAGTTTGGGTTGTTGGTGATAACCTGGGAAAAAGGGGCCTGGAGTTTGACTGGCACCAGGTTGCCAGGAAAAGTTCGACTACTAGCCCAGATTCTGGTAGAAACCATGGCCATGGTCAGCATATGGATTTTGCATGTGAGGAGACATCATTGGCGAATTTCCGAAATAGGACATAGATGGTTGGGCATGCATTACATTTAAAGGACTTTGGGAAGGATTGCTCCATGTCGGTCTCGTGGGGATAGGCATAGTTCTTTTTCCAGGGTTCCATTGATTGTAGGAAGAATTAACCTAGGTCGACATTCCAGACAAGGGAACGGATCCCTGCCAAGAATTCCAAGGCCCTGTTGTGGAAGAAGTTCCTAGGTGTGCCCCTTGTGTAGGAATAGTACCCTGCATATGAATAGATTGTCCGAAACCGGGATTTCCCCCAGTTTGGAAAGTATCTGATGATAAGGCATTGTTACCAAATGCATCGAACAAAGAAAATGGTTTTGAACCTACCAGCATATTATGCAAAGGTGGTCCTTGACTCCCCGCTCCAAGTAAACTATGGTGTACAGGTTGCCCGATGGTTTGTTGATGCAAGCCACCGAGTGAAGGGGATGAAGGAGGTATATGTTCTCCCCCATAAGGGAAAGCATTAGAAGGAGCAGGAGTTCCCCCCATGTGCCCTTACAGAGGAGCGTTAGAGCTCCCTGCCCCCAGACCTAAAGTCCATAAAGTGGAGTAGGAAAGTATAGGACTTGTACCTGAACTAGGCATCCCGTATGAGAATGGAGGGCTGTCACACTTGGTGTGAAAGGAGTTGTGGTTGCTGCCAAAGACGGGATCAGACCACTGTGCGATGTAGAGGTGGTCGATACCATGGTGGCTTGGACCGGTGACAGTGGGTTAAGAGGTGGAAACTCTCCTGTGGTGACAACCGTAGTGGGAATTGAAGAATTCCTAGAAGGAGTAACATCATTTGTTTCCATTTTTGCATGCAACACTGTCTGGTATATGTAAGGATGAATCAGTATGATGATGGGTGCCGAAAGATCAGTGGTGGAGGTTTCAACCAGACCAAAAGCTTTCACTCCAAGGTATAAAATAGTCGATTCCTCTGGATGTTGGTCAAGCACAATTTCTTGTGACCTGGTTGCTTCAAAAGACCCTTGTTGGTCTAGCTTTTGCCTTAGTGGTGGCGGGGGTGGCTCCAGTGTAACTGGAGGCAGGCAAAGAATCCTTCGTGACTGGTGGAGCTTGTGATCCTCCACTATGTGAGAAGATCAAAGACACACTAGGGTAGTCTAACCATTCAAAAACAACGTGCACTAAAAACGTTTGTAGAAGATAAGACATGCAAACACTAAATTAATTGGAAGAACAGTTACAACAACCAACACTAGAGTAACTTACTGGTGCAAGTGAAAATAAAAAATGGAAACACCCTCCGAGTATACTCTGCAAAGCATGGCCTGATGTCTATCCTAGGTATCACGGTATACCCCCGCAGTCACCTATGTATGTCCCTAAAAAAGATAGGCAACTAGGTTGCCAGTGCGCGAACAGTCACCTGGCAGGTACAGTCGAAAGTCGAGTAGACCACAATGAGCAGGGTATCGAACCCGAAACCTGTCAAGGGTATCGAAAGAAAGTGGTCTGGAAGACAACTGAGGGCCTCAAACGGATTCGAGACCCATGAAGCACCATGGCAAATGCAATCGACAGAATCCCAAAACAAGCCTTCTATATGTGTTCTCCACTACGATTGGTCCAACTTTGGAGGGGTTATCTCCGCTACCTTTCCACATGCGACCGTGTGTTTATCCCCTGTGTTAGAGGGGGGTACCAGATAAATTTCACGATACTAGACTTGGACACTCCCTAACTCAGACTCCAATGTTTGATTTTAATGGCCTTAAAGAGTTTCCTCTCCAACCTAATCCAAGGCCCTAATTCTGAGATAGTTGGTTAATCCTACAAACATAAATGTCTAATAAATTTTAGATTTAGCGTTAATTTTATGGGTTTTCTTATGTCAAGGGGTATGAAAGTGAAACTGATGATGTTTTGAAAGACGAAAGTAAAAAATGAACAAAACGTTGGAAACAAAAATTTCACTTAACACAAATTTTCAACAACTTTTCAAAAAAAAATATATATATATTTTTATTTTTCTAAGATCTTTTGAATTAGAAAACTTAAAGAAGGATTTCACTTGACTACGAGCTACTTACGATCTAAGTAAACTATCAAGAACTTAAGAAAACAAATATTTTTCCTTGGCTACTAATGCAAAATCACACTTTTCAACCACACACGAAAAATGAAAGAGATTTTTTATTTATTTAAATGTTGATAAAGAAAAAAGGAAAAATACCAATAAGTAAAAAACCAAGAAAAATGATTTTGGCCTAATCGCAGATCGCAAAGAATCACTTCAAGAAATCACACACTAGCAATTTAAAAAATGACTCTCACACTTGTCTAAAAACCCTAAAGAAATTTTTTTTAATAACAACTTTTAAATGAAAAAATAAAGCTAAAGGCTAAGATCAACCCTAATCTATTGACTGCTAGGACAAAGATTCAAAAACCTAAGAGGTCTAACTCTTGTCAAGGGAAAGTATGACTGCCTTACCCTCAACAAAAATTATCCTGCAAAAGCACACTACTGACAATCCAACAGCAAGTGTGTGCACGCGAGCTGTGTAGATCCAAAGGGCGTGTACACGCGTGCTGGCCTTATACAGGCCGCGTGTATCTCTAAAACTCTGAAACAACTAAAAACAAATAATCCAAACTAGGAAGAGACCACTGATATTGAGAACCAGGATCGCTTGAAGGCTTAGACACTCTCTTTAACAGGAAAAAGAAAACAATGTAAGGAAAATAAAGCATAAAACAAACCAATATGAGACAAGACTATGAACAACCAAGACTTAAAAAGAATTCCATAAAACCCCTGAGAATCACTGATTCTGACAGGGAAGAGGATGACTGCCTCAAACAATTTCTGGAATCTACACGTTACTGCTACTTCTTCGGCTAGCGTTTACATGTGGGTTGTAAGAGAGTAGGGCATAGGTACATGTGTGCAGACCTTATGTAGGCCACGTGTACTTCTGTGGGTCTTGAAAAAAACATAGTCAAACAAATAACAAATACATCTGGTATGGAAAACTAGACTCTCTACTAGCTCAGACTTTGCAGAAACTTCAAAAAACAGGCAAGAAAACCAGTCTTTTAAAACTACCCAAAAATACTTCCAGTAACCCTAGAGATGTCCCCAATATGGTCGCCAATTCTGTTGTGGTGGGAAATCCCCCTATGGACTAGCAAATAGGGTTATAGTATGCATATAGATATGACCAAAAGAAAACTACTTTCTACTTTCGTCCCAGACTTAATCCCCATTTCTTTTCAGCAAATACATGGTTATACCAACATACCTTGTTCTGGATGGTCGATGTCGATCCTTCTTCATGCTTGATTGCTTGTTAGCATCTCTCCTCCCAAGGCTGACCTGCATACAAAACAAGCAACAAACTACACATGCATTTTACCTACAGACTAATGGGTTAGAGATTCAAACATATATTTACTAAACTATGAAGAACTCATATAGTGGGATGGGAAAACCATTTATTTATTATTAACTTTAATGAATCAACTTACAATGTCAAGACCGGCCACTGCTCTGCGAATCCTGATCCTAGGCTCCTCTTCAAATGTCCTCCAACTTCTTTGCTTTGTATCTCTTCTTGCACAAGGATGGCTTAAGGGTTGGAACAATAGGAATGTGCAATTGGGTAGAGTTTCTTTACTCTTTTTCTCCTCCTCCAAATAGGACCCCTAACCCTTATTTTATAGGCTAGAAGAAGCTAGGTATTTGGACGAACCCTCGGCCATGCATGGCTGGGAGTTTCAGTTAACTCATCTAAAGCTGTGTGTTCTGTCAACAACTTTCCTTTTTTTCGTGCTTTTGTCAGGTCCACATGGGTTGTTTTAGGTCAGCTAGTGTGTACATGCATGTAGTAATGGAGTAGATCATGTGGGCCCTTATTAAAGAGGTTTTTTAAAGAGTTGTTCAACAGTTCTTTGCCAAACAAGGGATCTGAGATGGCCTGATGCCAGGTAAGCATGTATGGTGCAAATTAGGGTTATAACACCCCCACTAGTATATATAAGTTTTCTCCATCATTTGATCTCCCTTTTCATTCCTTCTTGAGCATTCTAAGATTGGAATTTCGCAAGGATAGTAGTTTGGGCCTTCATCATCACATCACTCTCAATTCCCCATAACCCAATTTATCTACTTATATAGAGTATTTGAAAGCAACAATATAGTAGGAATCAAACATAGAAAATTTTCTACAATGATGATAATAAAAGTGTGCATTAGAAAAAGTTGTAAACTCGTATGATTTGGGTTTGAAACATGTTTCAAAAGTCATCAGTGATAAATTGAAATATAATTTTAAGAATCCTCCAATGGCCTCCCAAGTGGTGATTCAAACTCATCTTTAATGTCTTCTTTGAAGTGTAGGACAAAGGTTTTATGGAGACCAATCACTAGTAGGACACAAGCTTGGTGAAAGGAAGTTATCTTTGCAAGAAAGATATTTGGAAAGATCTATTGCTATGTTTGGATGATCCTCTTTCAAATTCTACTAGCTTTAGTTACCCTGAAAATTAGCTTTATGGAAGCAAATATTTTTATGGTGTTGATTAAACAATGATTGAAAAGAGGGATTGCTTGATTGATTGCATATAGACATTAATGGATGTATGAAAGTGGTTAAAAAGGGGGATATCCACTAGGACAAAAAATTTGAATCCATTGCTTAGTCATAGAAGAATAGATTAGTTACATATCCATCCTAGGCTTGATCAAAGAGAAGCTTGCTAGCCTTGGTGTGTTTGGGGACCAACCTAGCACTTCCTAACCCATTGTTCAATAGGGGAGTGGGGGGATTTATCCACCCCAAAATTTGGTTTATTTTCAAACATACATGTGTAGTGACTCTCGTAAGAAGCCAATAAACATGGATTTTATTGATTATTTCTCGCCCCATATGCATATTGTGAATCCTCAAATCCTGTTTGACACTTTTTGAGTGGAAAAGCAAGGTGGTAGTCTTTTTTTGAAGGTTTCCAATGAAGATAATATCATGGAATTTTTGAGGGATTACTAACCCCTATCACAAATCCATGGTTTAGAGAGTAAGATATTTTTCTTATGAAATTGATTTTTGTGTTTATACGAGTTAGAGTTACTAGGTTTAAACTTTACTCATCACTTTGAGTAATTTGGCCAAATTATGTCAAAACATTCACCAGGGCTTTGGTTCAGTTGGTATATTCAAAGTTGGGTTCCATTGGCTTAAGACATGTGAGAAGCCTACAATGATATTTTTCAAAGCTCTCACTTCCAAGGAAATTTTGAAGCATATTAAGGCCCTCAAAATAAAAAAAAACAATAGAATCATTGRCCAAGGGAACATTGGAAAGGAGTTTTTTAATCATTACAAATTGGTTTTTCAATMTCAAGGAATTATAACAAAGGAAGGAAAGGTGTCTATGCAAACTTGTGTTGATGTAGTCCCAAGAAATTYGTTGCAAAAGGAATAATGGGTATGTGATCAAAGAATTATAATGTTGGATGAATTGATGACTACTGTAAAATAAATGGTTGATGATCAATTTCTCACACGAGACTACTTTCCATAATAATTTTATAAAGCCACTTTCCATTCTTGGGATTCTAGATATTCAGAATATGGGAATTTTATAAAGCCACTTTCCTTAAGGATAAATTTCCAATTTTAATCGATCTCCCTAATTCATGAAAATGAGTCAAAGGCTCATTATTTATGGGAGTTGATAGTAAAAAAATGGTGGAAGTGGCCACATAATTCAATTGTGAAGGAGGTTTTTCCAACTAACCAATAGGGATAGACTATATATGTATGGTCCACTAAAGGTGCTACATTATCTTTGGTAAAATGTGGTTGTGTATCATAATATGAGCATTGATTGATGGTGACAACGAATCCTTCATGTGTAAATTGCATCACAAAAAGAGTAAGGAATTACGAGATTCACGGTGTACATACAATTGTGCCTGAGGAACAGGTTGGATTTTTTTGGGTTTGTGAGTGATGTTTGAGTCTAGAAACCCTCCCATATCGTCAAGGCATACAAACAATCTATCCATGTCAAATTTCAATGCATACAGAAACATTTTGAAAAAATTTCAACATTGGCCCCATTCACAGGTCGTTATTGCCCATCATGTGCTCTATCCCTAGTACAATGTCTTTTAATAGTTTTTTCCTTTAAAATTCGACCAAGAAAATTAAAACAAAATGAGGGCGAGCTGGATCGATATATAGAGTGGGTGTGTGAGTAATATTTCAGTCTGGAAACCCTTCCTGACCGACATGATAGGGATGAAATGCGGCCACATAAGTTGATGAAATGCCTCTACAACCCCAAATTTCATTAGAGTCATGTTGGGGAATATGTTTTATGAAGTGATACTTGAACTCACTGTCACCTAAACTCCCTTCCTGCTGAACTCACTTTCAACCTATAAGATAACTCTTTCCAGGCCTCTGAAACTTACCCCATACATATTAATGCCTCTGATGAAATATTTCCCTTTTATTCTTGTGGTTGTTTGTGTAGGTAGATAGGATATCAATAGAGTGGATATAGAAAGTCCTACGAGGTCCTATAGTAAAATCTACACAGAGCAACAGGGGTGACAAGGTGCATACATTGTTATATTAAAATTATTTGATTTCTCCTTCTTTGAAGCCATACTTCATTGTCCAATTATTAAGTAGGCCTCAAGTGTTCTAACTCTAATCCTAAGCCACTTACTATCACACCTTAATGGGGTCAAGTAGTACATGTTTAGGCGTAGTTGCGTAGAGCTCCTCTTGGTTTCAAGAATAGTTCATTCTCTACCAAACAAGGGCAACCACATGAAGGTGGAAGCTCTAATTATTCCCCCCACCCCCCTTCACATCACTCTCAATTTCCCCATACCTAATTTGAAATTATAAATAACATGTAACATATACTCTATTATACAAAATAAAAACATATAAAGATCATATAAAAGATATAAACACATACCTCTTCTTTTCAACAATTAAATATCATTCATCTTCTTCTTCATCCATCTCAACATATGTATCAAGATCTGGTTCGGAATCGATATTGGTGAAAGGCTCATTCATATCAACATCATCATCAACATCATTTTTGCTAATAAAGTTATCGATATCATCAATGAGATCATCGTCTACTACATTTGGATGATCAACCTCTTCACCTTCTTCATTTGACACATTGACTACAACCACCTTCTCTTGATCTTCATAATCATGATTTTCTTCCTCATTATTATCTTCATCCTGGACTATATGATTATACTTTACTGGTCTTCCTCTTGGATCATATCTAACAACGTATGACCAGCCTGCTTTATTAGGTACCTCTAAGTAAAATACTTGCTTACATTGACTTGGAAGAACAGAAGGCTTTGTGCTCGGTTCAAATGCCCTTGTATTAACCATGGTAAAACCATTATCATGCTCAATAACAGTTCTTTCAGGATCACGTTCATGCATTCGTAGCCTGTACTATTTCACCTCAAACAAAACTATTTTAAAGGAATTAAAATCACACTCAATTATATCCTCCAAATGCCCATAGCACCTATTCTCAGTTTCTTCTAGATTTATGTCACTTCTAGAGGAAATGTTGGTGACCTTAAACATTGCAG
>SNQJ01S0167512.1:0-19013 GCA_010110895.2 Picea sitchensis
AAAAATATACAAAACATTTATGATGGATATTTTGAGTACACTACCTAGACGGACCTACTATGATGGATATTTTGAGTACACTACAAAGCATCAAAGACACTTTTTTGAGTCTCGTTCCAAAATTCCAATCAGATATAACACATTTGTTGGGTAGTACAAGAACTACTCTCAACAACAATAATGAAGGCCAAATTTCATCAACATTCTAGTCTATTGTAAGGGAGTGGTGGTTGTATAACTAAACCATTAAGTAATTTGAGTCCACTGTCATTAATTCCATCTAGTTTAAGTCTTATTCCCTTTTTCTTCTTTGTGTGTGTGTGGCTGTGAGCAATAAATTTAGATCCACCATGAATGATGTTTTGGAAATATTTCAATGATTATAAAATTCCCCACCATATCTTAAGAAAACTTTATCATCAATATACTTTCTACATCTATAATTAAATTCATTGCACTCTTGTTTTATTAAATACATCAAGAGTTTTTTTTTTTTGTTTTAAAATGATTAAAAGAATAAATATCTATAATTAAATGCATTAAATATCTATGATGGATATTTTGAGGACACTAAAAAGCATCAAAAATGCTTATCTGAGCTTCATCCCAAAATTTCAATCAGATATAACACATTTGTTGGGCACTACAAGAAGTACTCTTAACAACACTAATGGAGGACAAAGTTCATCAAGTTCAACAACATTCTAGTCCATTGTCATTAATTCCATGTAGTTTAAGTCTTATTCCCCTTTCCTTCTTTGTGTAGAAATCTTTGTTATGAGATATGTGTGGCTCATGGTGTTTTGGAAATGTTTCAATTATTATAAAATTTCTCATTATATCTTAGGAAAACTTTATGATCACTATCTTTTCTACATTTATAATTAAATGCATTACTCTTTTGTTTTATTAAATACATCAAGAATTTTGTATGTTTTTTAAATGATTTAAAAAATAGACATTTGTAATCAAATGCATTACACTCTTTCTTTATTAAATACATAAGAATTTTTTATTTTTTTTAAATTATTAAAATAATAGAAATAATTTTTAGTTTAAAAAATTATTAAAGAGAATATCTTGATTAATATAATTATTGAAGTGAATATTTTGATCCACTAATTAGTTTTGTGATGCACTAATTAGTTTTGTGTGTATGAGAGTGTGTGTTACACTATAGACCTCACTTTTAACTTCAATTAATAGAAATTGTCACGAAAAACTACATTGCAAAGATATTCTAAAAGAAACTACTTTGTAGGGGCATTATGTTTACATTGTAAGGATATTCTAAAGAAAACTACTTTGTAGGGACATTATGTTGGTCAAATATGTACAATTAAAATGTTGTCTATTATATTTCACTTTTGAATATCTGTATGTTGTAGATGGGATGGAGGTGATATCAGTGATAAAAGAACAAGGGTTAAAAAAATTGGGATCTTGTTCCATTCAGATTAATTGGGAAACCATTTAGGCTCATCATTTTTTTTAAATAATAAATTTTTAAAACAATTTGTATTATTAACCACTCATGCTAGATGGTGTTGGTTAAATGTTTTATTTTTTGGGCCTTTTGGCCAGAATCCGGCGATATAAATCTGGACAAAATCGTAATTTTTTGTTTTTTAAATTGCATTTCTGAATGTATAAATGGATTCAGCGTGCTAAAAAACCTGTGGGACACTCTGATTATACAAAATTGATCATTTAAATCTGCATATTCAAACATTCCTCATCTGATGCCTAAAAAAAACCAAAAAATAGAATGTTTAGAATATAGTTTTTTCTATTTACAAATTCTTTACATATTGATTATAATTATAATGATATGTTTGAACAGGAACCATGGGAAACTAATTTTCTATGTAAGAATTTTTCCCAATCTGTAACATCGGGAATTTGTAAGACTTTTTGACTAATGAGCGATGTGAGATTAAAATATAGTTTTTGATAAAAAAATGTTTGGGACAAAGATTACATGCCTATCTCTATTATTAAATGATAAGAGATATTTTTATTATAAAATAATAAAACAAAGATATTCTATATTATAAAATAATAGATATATTGTTTTTTATAAAATAATAATATAAAGATATGTTTCAACTGAAACATCTGCAAAAAAAATTCCCAAAAAGTCTAAGACTCATAAGCGATGTGAGATTAATTTCATTCCACTTAGCATATTCTCCATCGGTCTCACCAAAAATACAATTAAAAGAATAGAATTGCAATTAACCACTAAATATCAAATATATATGTTTTAAAAGGTGATATTCCTAAAAAAAAGAGAGTTATAAATGGGATATTCCTAAGAAAAACAGAGTTATAAACGGGATATTTCTAAGAAAAATTCTCATATATATATATATATAATATATGTTGTTCTCATAAGAGAGTACATGAGTTCAATATACAATGCCTAAGAGTGGATTTCAACTATGGATAGAATCCACCTTCAAAAAACCTACTGTGTTTCACTACAAAGTTCCAAAAGATTACACATAAATTTTACTAATCTTTCTCTATCCTTTTGTAAAAAGTCCAAAATATGCAAAAAAATTGCTTTGGACAGTCCAAAATGACTAATGTCAAATTACAAAATGTCTCATTGATGGTAAAAAAAATCCAAGAAAACAAAGAGGTCCCCAGGTACTAGCTATATCATATACAAAGCCGCAGTGTAAGTGGGGGGGCCTCCTGGTCATCCTGCCATTTGTTGAAGTGGATCCTCCCTTCCAGAACCTGGAGGGATTTTTTGGAGAGTGTATCTGCTTCCACATTCTCTTCCCTATAAATATCATTAAATTTGATATCATTGAAGAGTGTAACAAGGATTCTTATCTTCTCCATCCAGCCCAAGAGTGAAGAAACAAAAAGATTACACTTATGATTTAACCAATCCACCACTATCTTTGAATCCCCTAATACCTGGAGCTGATCAATACCAAGTCTGTGTGCTAAATATAAGCTTGCCCAAACACCAAGAAGTTTTTCCCTAGTATTTGTTCCCATCCCACAATTTAAAGTCCACCTGTAGTATGTGTTCCCCCCAGTCCTTATGACACCTCCAACTCCACAAAGTGTACCATTGTTTTGTGCAACTCCATCAAACCAACATATGATTTGCATGGTAAGATCAAGAGGTTTCTCTTTTCTTTTGGGTAAATGGGAGAGTGGAATTCAAGCACTGGTAGCATCCAAAATGCCTTAGATCTGGTACACAACTCCCTAAACAATAGGTGTAGGGCATTCAAAAATACAAGTGTTCCTAGCCAACCAAATAAACCAGCAAGTCAAAGGAGGAAGATTCCTCCGAGCTTTCTCCACCTTAAGCCAATTTTCATAACACCGTGTTAAGGAACTGCCTCCCCAAATAGTATTAAAATTTAAACTGTAGACAGAGTAGACCAAACTTTGTGATAGAAAGTACAACTTGTAAAAATATGTAAAACTGTCTCCTCATCCCTAAAACATAAGGAACAAAAACTCGGTCCTTCCCATCCCCTCTTTCTAAGATTTTCCTAGGTAAGAATTTTATTTTCGAGTTTCATCCATAAAAAAAAATTATCTTGTGTTCCAGATCCCATGTCCATAGTTGTCTTTTCCATCCTATAATAAGATTCAACCAGTAATCCTTTTCCAGGGCATTGTAAATTTTTTTGACAGTGATAAAGCCCGAAAGATCACCACCTATCCAAATCAGTGAGTCCTCTTTAGAATGTAGTTGAATCCCTGACATAATGAGAGCCTTACAGTAAGCAAACCATTCAGATTCCATATTTCTCGTGAGCTCTAAGTCGCCACTAGATTTCCATTGATTGGTAACAAAACCCAACGATACTTGAGCCAAATCTTGAAATAGATAACATATGTTTTTCACCTTTAGTGCCTCACGAAGTTCTGGGGATAATAAAGAAGGGTATCCTATCCCCAAGATATTATCCAAACCAATTAAGATCAAGGATCCATTCTCAGGATTCCAACTAATCCACTGGGTGATGATTGGTAAAGACTTCAACAAACTTTTGCAAATTTGTGAAGCTACAGATTGTAAAGGTGAAGCTATCTGAAGCCAGGTTGCCACGGAGAAATAGGGGAGATATTTATCCTTGACCACTTGTTGCCAAATTATTTCCTTAAACAAAAATCGCCACAATGAATTTGTTGCCAGAGCACAATTAAAAAGGAAAAGATTTTGGATACCCCAACCACCCAGGTGTTTTGGCTTTGCAATATTCTCCCAGCTACATAGATGTATTCCTTGATTCTTTCCACACCCTAACTAGAGGAATTCAAAGATAAGCATACAGAACCTAGAGAGGAAAGAGGTTGGAACCACTGCCAGGGCCATCCAGTAGACAGATTAAGTTTCAAGAACCGATTTAGCAAGTGTAAATCTTCCACCAAGTGTCAACCATCGATTGCACCACTGTTTGATCCTCTTTTCAAATTTTACAATTAGCCATCTCCAATCTTTAAAGGTACTCTTCTCCGCTTTTATAAAGTACCCTAAGTAATGAAAACCCACAGACATATCCACAAAATTATATGAAAACAAAGTCCTGAACTGCTCCAGAATTACTCCATGGATCCCAGAAAAATGAAATGTCGATTTTTGAGGACTAATTTTTAATCCCGAAGCACAACAGAACCAATCCAGTATTTATTTGATCACCTGCCATTCATCCAAAGAAGCCTTAGACATGAGAAGAACATCATCAACAAATATAAGATGTAGAATTTTTATAATCCTAGAAACCTTAAAGCTTGATAAGTTGTCATCTGCTTGTCCCTTTTTTAAAAGGAGACTGATGCTTTCCATAACAAGAATGAAGAGTAATGGTGAGAGTGAGCATCCTTGGTGCAATCCCCATTCTCTAGTGAAGGAAGGAGATGCCTCCCCATTGATCAGTACCGAAAATGAGGAGCTAACCACACAACTTAATATTCAATTTATAGAATGAGCACTGAAACCTGTTTGTACAAGTATCATGCGAAGGAAATCCCAATTGACACAATCATATGCTTTCTTAAGATCCAGCTTGAGAATCAAGGATTTTTGTTTTCTAGCTTTAATACTATGAATACATTCTTGTGCAGTATCAATGGCATCCAGAATTTTCCCTCCCTTTAAGAATCCAAGTTGTTCACATGAAAGCTCCCTCGAAAGAATAGGTTTAATCCTATTTGCAATAACCTTAGAAATCATCTTGTAGCATAGATTGCAAAGCGCAATTGGTCTATAATCCCCAAAGGTCTGAGGATTATTCTCCTTTGGGATTAGCACCAAGAATGTAGAATTTAAGGAACTTTTGATCCTCCCTCTAGTCCTTGTGTATTCAACCAAGTCCACTAGGTCATCACCCATGACATCAAATAATTTCGTATAAAACTCAACTGTCCACCCATCCGGGCCTAGAATTTTGTCAACTGCAAAGAGTTTCAATATATCCAAAATTTACTGTTTAGTGACTAATCTATCAATGTGAGTAGAATCCTTAGTGGATATAAAACGAGGAAACAATTGAACAAGATTCAATTGATCCGTAGGTGAGATATGGGGATCCTCAGTAAATAATTTCTTGAAATATTTGTTTGCCTCAGACTTAAGGGCTTCTTATCCTCTATGTTCTTGCACCAAATCATCCCAGATATACCATAGATGTTTATGATTCCTCTTCGCGCTAATGACTTTATGAAAGTACTTAGTATTTTGGTTGCCACACTTTAACTAAACTGCACAACTTCTTTGTCACCAATGTTCTTCCTCAATGAGTAGAAGACGGTTGCGTTTTGTCTCCAAAGACTTCAATTTGCAAGAAGGGTAAAGCCCAGATCTTGGTAGATTTGAAAGAGTAGCCCTGATCTCCTCTTCAAGAGAGGATATTATTTTTTGTTGTTTAGATCATCTAATCTGCACCCAAGATTTGATTTGGGATTTTAAGACTTTCAGCTTCCAAACAAACCTGATTTGAACATTTTATTTCCACTAAAAAACCAGGATCCCGCCAAACATCACAAACAATAGGCGCTAAATCTGCCTCGTTCAACCAAGAAGGATTTAATTTAAAAGGATATGCCATCGAGAAAGGTTGAAATTCGAGTTGAACTTCCACCGGTGCATGATCCGAAACAAAAGGAATTTCCACCCAAGACCGAAACCTACCCACATCATTTAGAAGGATTTCCGAGACAATTACTCTATCCAGACCCTTTGAAATATTGTCCCTGCCACTTCTACCATTCCTCCAGGTTGGAACAGTCTCGACTGGTACCAAGTCAATCAAATGATGTTCCAACATCATATTCATGAAATAAACAACAAGTTTGTCCAGTTGTGCTGCCGCACCCCAGAATTCACCAGCTCCTAAAGTAAAGTTTAAGTCACTTGCAAGAATTAGATTCTTAGAGTCCAGTAAACCCCCAGAGCCACCCGATCCCAAAATACCTTTCTCTCAACACAGGACCCATAAACATTTAAAAAAAAAATATCATGTTTGTTTTCAAGTGAGATTCCTTTAAGCATAATACCCCCGATACACAATGAGGGCACCAACATGAACTTATTTGGATCCCAAGCTGCTAGAATCCCTCTCTAATTTCCAATATAATTGACCACGCAAGTACACCAACTAGGAACAAATTTTAGCATGAAGTGACGTGCCTTTTCCTCATCTACAAGTGTTTCTTGTAAAAAGATGACATTCAGCTTAACTTTTCTACAAACTTTGCACATGGAGGCTTATTTAAGGGTCCCTCCCACCCCACGAATATTTAAGGATAACAGAATCATGGTTTGGCATGGGAAAGGGCTTTCATGCCTCTAAGTGCCCCAAAGTCTGTAGCAGAAGAAGAATTAACAATAGGTGCAGTCACCGAGAGAGTGGCCTGCTTTCGGGCACTTCTCATCTTTATCGGGGAAGTCTCAAAACCCATCCCTTTATACCATGCATAACTTGATCCTACTCCCCAATAGTGAAGTTCATAAAGGTTCACTAAACCAGTAAAGCCCAGCAAGGGTAAGATAGAATTACCTTGATATGCCGTAAGCGACATTGAGGTTTTGGCCTCCTGAGTAGGATGAACTAAAGACTCTAGCATCTCCCTAAGTGAACATTCACCTGGGATAGCCTCAGGATAACTAGAAATTAAGTAGGGCTTAGTCCCCCCCAAGTCTTCCCCCATCCCTATGATCTCTTTTGTTGCATGGAAATCAGGAAAGGTAGCCCCCACATCCATAGAATGATTAATAGATACCGAGAGACTTACCCTAGGTTTCAAACAAGTAGAGTGGGCACTTACCAAGTCGTGAGAAGGTTTGAAAACCCCTTAAGTAAGGGAGAGATATCTGAAGGGCACGGAACCCAACCCAGATGTCAAATGGTACTCTAATGACTCGAAAACAAGTAGAGAAGCTAGAGTAGGGTCACATGGAGGGCTAACAGATTCAGTCCCAGGTAGAGATGACGCATCCAATGCGATCTTTTCCCAAGTAGTGAGAGTATTAAAAATACTAGGACAATGAACTTTTAACTTACCTATAAGAGTGTCTAAACCCGAGTCGTTCAGAGAGTCTGAGGAGATAGGGAAAGGTACTTCTCAAGCAACCAAGACAAATTCTGGCGAATCAACTCTTGGCATTTTCTGGAGTCGGGAGTTCTCTGATTCTTCCTCCTCCTCATAGCCCTGACAAGAGTTTCTCAGGTGTCCTATCTTTCTGCGGAGGGTACAATGGAACAGTATCCCCAAGTAGTCAAGTCTCTGTGAAATATATTGATCCCTCCACTAAATGTCTAGTGTTTCCAACAATCCGCAATGTATATGAACCTCTACTAATATCCTACCTATTTTTTGTTCCAGTGCACACAGAGCATTATCATCCACACAGATAAAGCGTCCCAATGCCATTAATGCACTTTTCTTCCATAAATTTAACAGAAGACCCGGGAGTAGAATTCACAGGTGTTTGAAATGGAAATACTCCTACGCTGGATCAAAATAGATCCTCCATCTCTTAAGAATTAATCTCCCACCATCAAAAGGACAAATCCTACCTAGGATTTTCTCCACATCCTTTGTCGAATGAAAACAAAAAATGAACCAACTACACAGGAGAAAAAAGAACTCTGGTGTATATCCTAACATGGGAGACCAGTTCGCCTCCATCCAGCTAAGCATAGGAGTGAAACAGAGTGAACGGTATGAGAATATACCCACCAACATAATCAAAGCCAAGCTCACCGCTTCCTCAAGACCGAAATCATCACCCAACACCATTTTCCGCCATGCCCGATTAGGAAACCATGACTTCTTATTTAACTGTCTTTTAGGAAAATGCTTTCGACCCGCCGAAAAAGTCTCTCCACCACCCCATAGATTTGAAGCCCCGATAGTTACAGCACACCCTGTCATTGTAAGACTAGAACGCTCAATATTCAGCCTCACTCCAACAACTCTACTCGCAGAGGAGGAGGGAAATGATTCCACTATTTGCTTCGAAATCTTGGAAGAGGGTTCAAGTGTTGGTAGCTGGGAAGTTAAAGGCTTGTCAAATACATTAAACAAACCTTCTTGTTCCCATGCAACCTCATCGACCGCACTCATGAGTTCTTTGACGGTCGCTTCCGTCATGGAGGTAGTTGAACCAACCAGAGACGTGCCACTTGACTTCCACTTAAGGCATCTTGGGTTTGAACACCGAGGAGAACCACTAATCAAGGAAATCAGCTAATAACTGTAATAAAAGAAGTTAAAGACCGCCTACCCGAAAATACATGCAGTCATAACACAGGTCTGTACAAAAATTAATACAGGTTACACCAATGACATGTGGAGTGCACTGAGTAAGAAATCTAATGGAAAAAACCCCACCAAAATGGTGCCAAAGTTGGTAAAGCCTCCAAATAAAATGACAAAGTCTCCAGTTGAAGATCCAATGCTACCCTAACTAAGTTTTAATCCCCAAAAAGTAAGGCACACCAAAATAGAGAGACCCAATAACAGGTCCCACCATTTTAATGCCATGAAGTGGTTAAAATCATCAAACATCCAAAGGTATCACCAAAATAGCCATGGATTCTAGAAGGACCTCCCATGACTCCGACAATTGTAAGTACCCCCCATCCTAGCTAACTAAGTAGAGCCCCTATAGAGTCTGTTCTGGTAGTCACCCCTACCATTAGAGCCGACAACAATAGTTGCAGGTTTTGAAAAATTTTCCCGCCCTGCGTTGGGCCCTCCCCATCACTTTCCCCTTCCGGTGTAGAGGCTTACCTCACGTTATCCAACCTCCTAAGAAAAGAGACTTATAAATGGCTATTGAATATCAAGATATATGTTTAATGTTTTTTTAACACTAAAACAAATAGTTTTATTATTCATCATGTTGTAAATTAGTAATTGTATCATTTGATAGTTTCAAAAGAAGGAATGAAAGGAATACTCCTAGGGAATAGCTCTTAAAATAATTAAGAATTATTTTACCAAATATATATCAACATAGTTGGCATAAAACCCATAGTACAAGGGAATAAACCTAATAGTAAATGTATTGTAACACTAACTTAGTTAATTTTAGCTTTAGATATATAAAGCATTAAGAAAAATAAAATAGAATGTTTATAATGTTTTTAGAAAACCCAAGATGGATCTATGTTATATATATATATATATATATATATATATTTACATTATGTAAATAATTGTCAACTATTTTTTAAACATTACAAACCTTTTTAATAATGATTTTGTAAATTAAGGTGAGGTTATATTTATACAAATTCCAACTCCAAAGTTTTCAAATAGATGACAAATTCATTATGTATATAAGTTCATGCAAAAACGAAATTGCATGTTCAGTTGAACATAATCTCTTGGTATTGTTTCCAAGTGTCCTTGTGATGCACTTAATCATTTCACATTCAAAAGTCATGATGTTGTAGGTCAAGTGTTTGACAAATTTTTTGCATGTCAACTATCTCACAAATCCTTGCATGCCAAGTGTTTGCAGATAGGCTTTCATGCCAAGTGTTTGCAGATAGGCCTTTTTGGCAAGTGTTTGTGAAACTCTTGTTATATAGGCTTGTTTTTAGATTATGGTTAAGTCTCTCATTTGAAATACAATACTCTTGTGGCTAAATTTTTTCGATTATGTGGTAGATATAAAGTAAGAATTGGATGTTTTACAGGGAATTCATGTGGACTGACAATGACTTCTTTTTTAGGGTGAACAAATGGAAGACCAACCTATGTAGTCCAACTATAGAATATGAAAAGATTCAACCATCACTTTGGTAATGCAATTACATGAAGGAGAGGTGAGCCCTAGAGTGTCTTTGACTTCAAACCTTGTTTCATTCAAGAATGTAGTTAGAAACAAACCTTCTAATTTTGTTTCTCTAAACTATCCTCTGTTGAGTGTGTATATTGTGGAGAACTATGAAGCAGTGCCAAAGTTGGAGGTCTTTGAGCTGGATTCCAAAGAGTTAATTTCATTTTACAAATCCTCTTCGTTAACATGCAAATTCAATGGTTTCTAGCCTTCTATTTTAGATTTGTACCAATGGATTTATTCGACCTAGACAAAATATTGTGAGATTTATCTTTACTCTAAGGGTTTCTTTATTGTTAAGTTTTCCAATCTTATTGATTATAAAAAAGTATTGGAAGAGGGCCCTTAGTTTTGTGCTAGAGTGGGCCTTTTTGTTATTCCATTGTTTCCCTTTTTTAGTCCTACCACCGTGTCTATATAAAAATACCCATTTAGGTTCACAACCCAAATTTTTCCCTTCATTTTTTCATTTATCAACTTTTAAAGATATTGGCAATACTTTGTGAAATTACATAAACATAGATCTAGAATGGGTTCAATTGGGTTTCTACACATATACTAGAATATGTGTTGATATTGACATTACCCAGGGTCTCCCAAACACCATGATCTTATAGTGGGACAGTTTTAGATGGGTTCAAATTCTATATTATCAAAATATTTCTTTTTAATGTGACTCTGTCAACAAACAAGGCAT
The DNA here is from genome assembly GCA_010110895.2 of Picea sitchensis. Classification (NCBI taxonomy): domain Eukaryota; kingdom Viridiplantae; phylum Streptophyta; class Pinopsida; order Pinales; family Pinaceae; genus Picea; species Picea sitchensis. The sequence continues at coordinate 11,034 of SNQJ01S0167512.1, forward strand.
CTCTAGGATTCCTATCCTCAAGCACATACCTACTCCAAAAGGAACAAAGGACACAAATATAAACCAAAACACTAGGGAGCATGTGAGGGTATGTGCAATCTAATGATGGTCTCTCATGATGCGTTAGTGGCAATGAAAACCTGGGAAAACAACAATTTGTTAACTTGGAGGGATTATTCAAGGTCTTTTTACAATGAATTTGAATATGGTGTAAGAAGATGAAATGTATGAAATTGAATTATCTTTCTGAATATACAACTTTTATTCATATACATTGTGAATAAGTATGTCAAATTTGATCTTTTCTAACAGTGGTATCTTATTTTTCCAACAAAATATAAGGTTGTTGGCACAGGGGCAGACCCAGGGTTCAATGCTTCAACAACACACCAACAAAACCTTAACTACTAGCCCTTTTGGAAACACCTACAAAGCAGATGAAGGCTCACCCGAGGTAGAGGCAGAGGGGGTTGTAGGACTCAGGTGTCTACAACCAAGTTGGGACACAGATCTGTGATCACAACACTTAATAGAGCACTTAGACAACAATATGCATTAGTTCTTGAATCTCATTCACATCGTAGATTAAATCCTTATTACAGATCAGTGCAGTAATAATAAAGATCAAGCACTTCCAATCACTTAACATGTAGCATACACTCAAATCTAGCATTCATTCATCTTTAAGAACTAAGCAACAACATCATATGCATTCATCATAGATTATAACAACAACACTAAACATAAATCACATCGCGCAAAGCACATCAAGACAGAGGATATACGTGGTTCACCCCAGTGTGGGGATACGTCAACTAACTTCTTCTTCTTCTTCTTTATTAGTCTTCAATCTTCTTACATTCATCTGATCTTGTGCACAAAGCCACAGATCCAAACTCCGCAGAGGACATGAGATCTACGCACTGTGTGCCAGATCCTCCTTCCCAAAACAGTTCAAGGCACAGAGCAAACTCCTTATTAGCACAGAGCCTTACTTTACACAGTCCTTTTGCACAAAGCAACTTACAACTTCTTGCACTAAGCCAATATCAACTAGTAGATCGTAGTTCTTACATCGCCTAGCTACTTATTTATACATTTACAAAAAGGCCTAATCATGGGTAAACCCATGGGCCAACATCCCATAACCCATTACATAAACCCTAGTAAACCCTTTTTTGGGTCCACAAGTCTGAAAAATACGTGATATCCCGCGATCTCATCTCTGTCTGGCGCTCCGTCTTTGACCAGCCTGTCAAAGTCCCAAAAATGGTCAAACACGACCAATTTTTCCTCAAAACTTGGTCGAGGGCCAACAAGCCCCCAACACTCACCTGTGACTCATCCTGAGTCACTCAGATCTAGGAAATGTTGCTTCAAAGGCCTCGAGCTTAGCTCGAGCTACCTCGACTTGTTGCTTTGCCAGAGCCTCCTTCTTGGCGAACTCCTAATCACTTTCTCTGTAAGAGGCCCTTCCAGGCATCGTTCTACTGTCGCAACCACTTGCTCTAGCTGTGAGCCTTGTCCTTCAATCTCTTCAAAACTCATGTAGGCTTCGTCCTGCACTGGTTGTAGTCTCTGCATAACCTTCATGAATCTCCTCTATATGGCTGTAACTTGTTGTTAGACTCTGTGTTTCTCCTATGATCTCTTCATTTTCTCAACTGTAGTGAGTGACTTCATCTGTGCCTGGAGGGTGGATGTATTCTATTGGGCCTTCTGTAGTTGTGCTTCCTATTTCCTCAGCTCCAGATCTTCCGCAAGGTGTTCGTAGGTCTTCACACTTTGATCACTTAACTTCTTACATTCTAAGACAAGGGTCCTAATCCTTCCAACTGCGCTCTTGGAGGCTTCCTCCCTCTAATCGCACACTTCTTGCGGAGTGCTCAACACTGCTTGGAGATCTAACTCCACTACCCTTGCTTGAAGCTGCTAAATGGCCTCAGCGAGCTTCCCCACTTGAATCTCGACTAACTCTTCTTCCTCTTGTGCCAAGCCCAACACAGAGAGAAGTTCTTTAGTCACCGCTTCTTTGACCGTAGTCTACTTTGCAAACAACTGGTCTTTTTCCTTCTGTATCATTGCTTTGTCCTCCTGGAACATTGACCGAGTTTCATCCTTCTCCTTCTCGTAGGTGGTTACACAGGACTTCACAATTCATAGTTGCTCCATGATATCCTCATTTTCTTTCCTCGGGGCTTCTATAGATTATTCCTTTTCTTCATGGACTCGATGAAGTTGAGCCTCTATTTCATATGCTATCCTTTGTAATTGGATGAGCTCATCCCCCAATTCTGTGATCTTCAATGAAGAAGGCACATTAGGTACTGCATGACTTGAATGGATGGCTTGCTGTATCTCTTTCAACTCCTTCTCAATTATTTCATACAACATTTCCTACTTCACTCCATGTCTCTATAAGATATCCTCTGAAGCATCCTCCACGGCTACGATGATTAGATTGACATTGTCCTCTGTGAGCACATTCTTCAACCGAGGTTTATTGGCATGGGTCTTCTTTCTTGCTGAAGGTTTCTCTAGAGAGGCCTTCCTTTTCTGTGAAGCCTTTGTTCCAATAGGCGGATCCTGAGGCAGTGTAGCTTTGACTTTGTCTTTATTTTCTCCTTCATCCCCTCCTTCTTCTCCATTTACTTCATCTCCTCATCCTCCTGCAGGTGATCCAGGCACACTTTCCTCCAAGTTGTTGTCAGTCTCTATGTTTTGCACTTCCTCCTTTTTCTTCTTTTTCTTCGCGCTAGCTTGTTGATCATGCTCGAACCGAGTGATGAAGGGACTTCCAATGATGTCGAGGTTAGAGAGTTCTACATCTTCCACCAGTACAAGGAACTCTGTTGGCCATTATTTGGTGATCTCCTCCATATCTTCATCGGTCAAATTATAATAGGACTGTAGCTCCTCCTTACTCTCATCCCTGGGCCCAGTGATGTAGATAAAGTGTTGATCTACGCGGAACTTCGCTAGCAGTCTGTACTGGTGCAATGTGTTCAGTTTCATGCATGGAAACACCTTAATAGAACACTTCATCTGTTGGTAGTAGGCATGGAAGATAGTGTTTGACTTCCACTACTTCAACATGTCATTTGTATACCACAAGGTGGAGAACCTTGTGGCCAACGGCTTCGATGGCTCAACATCTAGAAATGTAGCTCCTTCTGGCATCTACCAAGCAACAAATGCAATTAGTATAAGTAACCAACTTAAATGGAATTCATAGCCTTGATCCTGTGCTTCATGACAGTCCTTCTCGAGCTTGTTGATGAGGTAACTCACCTAGTTCATTTGCATTCCTTCTACGCACTTTCCTGCGAGGTCTACTATGAATCCTGTGACCTGCATGGGATGGTTCTTTCTAACGAGCTTTCCAGCTATAAGATGACAAGCTAGGCACACTGCACCATCTTGGATGGAGGTTACCTTGTAGCCTCACTTTTCCTTTTCTACATCGCCATAGTCCTCCTTTATGCGCTTTTCCAGGGAATGATCTGAAATCTTCCCTGGGTAGAATTGTTGAGGGTTCGGTCCCTGCATGCTCAGTCCTATAGTGAGGTGGATGAGTGTTGGATCCACAGTGGCATGCCTGTCGAGCCATAGATATCCTCTGTGATAGAACAATAGGAGGAGTTTAACACAGGTGTTAACCTCCTGAGGTCGGCCAAAGTGAGGGATCTTCATCACGTTCAGTATCGTTGAATGCACGAGCTCTTTAATTCATGACTGGGAGACTATGCGTGACTTCTTCCCAATCATCTTCATCAAATACCTATGCGACATGAGCATCGCATAGTTCTTCCTATCCCAGAGGTTGAAGTCATTGTTCTTAAGGTTGGGATTTTCCCTAACTGGGGTCTAACTACACATATCCCCTTCAGGATGTATGTAGTTATCAACGTGTAGTCAAAGTCACATGGGATACTGTCATGGATAACTATGCCAACTAAAGGTGGTGTATAATATCGCAAGATCGATGGGATCTGCTTCATGTTAGCTAGATCATCACAATTCTTTCTTCGCTTCTCAGTCACAAATCGGCTAGAACGATGTGCAGTCGAGGAGGATGCTTGCAGGCCCCCAATCGATGACGCATGTATTCCTACAGACATAACTCTCTCAGCCATGAGGTTCATAATAATATCCTCCATAGACTTCTTTAACACGCTATGTGCACCCAAAATTTGCACTTGAAACCAAATAGCTTGGGTAGGGGAACGAACAAGAGAGGTAATCAAGCGAATAGCGAGGTCTAGAAATCACAGCATGGGATACAATTGATTCTATGTTAGCTTGGATAATCACGGGTGGAAAAAGTGGTCTTGACGCAGCGTCAAATAGGTTAAATAAGAAAGTGTCGTAATAGATTCCTCCAACGGGCAGGAATGCCTCAATCAATATGAATCAATCCATTAGGGTGCAGTCTCAATGGTCTATTTGCTCATAACTGCATTTTCTATCCGTTCCTGGGCATTATTCTAACGGTTAGGGTGCCTCCAATGGTCATATAGCTTCTCCATGGCAAAGTCCCATTCTGTGTGGTTTTTCTATTTCGGTGAGGTTCAAATCCTGCAGACCTGCCTTCTGCGAAGTCCTCCTTTTGTTCTTTGTAGCTTCCTGCAACTTATCTTTCTTCTTATTGAGCTTCCTGGCCTTACTTCTTACGATATGAATCTCTAGATTCCTCTTTCCATTTTTATTCTTATCTTCTATGAGCATAGTGACTTTGCATTGTTGATGTTATTTCAAAGGGTTCAAAGGTAATACCTCTTCTCTTATTAACTCCAGGGTAGGTATTGTTCTCTCTTGCATGGATAGGTTCTTCAAGACTTCCTGCGTTCTTTCAACTTTGAAAACTACTTCTCTTTCCTTTTGTTGCTTCGAATTATCCTCTTGTTCTTCTATTAGTCGCTCTATTTTTCTAGCTATGAGATCCCTTAGTTCTTTCTTTTTTTGTTCTGCAACTTCCTCCTCTGCTTTCCTTTTGATCTGATCCTTCTCAATCCAACTCTTTCCTAACAAAAGAGGAAATTGGGCGTTGTTCTCAACAAACCTAATAACTTCAAATTATTCTTGAGCTGATGTTTCATGAGAAACCATAGGTACATTAGTAACTCTTCTACATAGGGTTATCATCTTTCCTTTAAACAAGCCTATCCTTCCCAATGAAGGTACCATAGCAGGCTTTCCCAAAATTTCCCAAGTGCTTTCTAGCATAATGTTCACATGTGTTTCTTAATCTAATACATAGTCTATGTCAAAGTCATTTATTCTTGTAACTGTGCGTTGTTTTTCTTTTAGGATCTCTGGTAAACTAATATCTCTGTGGTCATCCATTACTTCTTTTAACTGTATTAACATAGTCTTGGACTATTTTTCTGTAATATTCTTTAACATATCCTTTGTCTCTTGACCTTCTTTATAGTTTTCTTGTTTCATGTTCATCTTTTCAATTTTAGCAATCATCGTTGGGAAATCCTCAACCTCATGACCAATAACTTTACAACAAAGACAAATAGGACTTGTACCAGGGCATTCCTTAGCAAAATGTCTTGGTATTCTACGGTTATAACACAGTGTTAATCCTCTCATTATTTTAAACGATCCCCAGCCTCTCCTGTACTGTGCACTGGGATCACAGTGTTGGACCCGCAATCTGCAAAAATTCCTTCTAGGTTCCTGCATCCACTTATTAGTCCAAAAATTCTTTCTATGCATAGGAATAACATATCTTTATCTATTTCTATCAAATTTATTCATATCAACTCTTTCTTCTAACTGTGCCCTAGATTTTAGACTAGGACACAATCTATCAAACATACCTAGATTCATACTTTCGAAGCAAAAATTTCCACTTATCTTACCTTTACCAGAGCAAAAATCTTTAAGATCTTACCTCTTTTCTTTAGATCAGGTTTCTTTCTTAGCACAGAGCTTCGCAATTTCAGTAGAATATTGTGCACTACAACAACAGATCTATGCACGGAGCTTTCTCTTTTCTTTAGTTCCCAACAATCATAGTTTCAGGTCCTGGCAACATAACCATTTTTTGGCATAGGGGCAAACCCAGGGTTCAACTCTTCAACAATGCACCAACAAAACCCTAACTACCTTCCCTTTCGACAACACCTGCAAAGAAGATGAAGTCTCACCCGAGGTAGAGGTAGGGGGGGTTGCAGGACTCAGGTGTTTACAACCAAGCTAGGACACAGATCTTTGATCACAACATTTAATAGAGCACTTAGACAACAATATGAATTAGTTCTTGAGTCTCATTCACATCACAGATTAAACCCTTATTAAAGATCAATGTGGTAATAATAAAGATCAAGAACTTCCAATCACTTAGCACATAGCATACATTCAAATCTAGAATTCATTCATCTTTAAGCACTAATCAACAACATCAGATGCATTCATCATAGATTATAACAACAACACTAAACATAAATCACATCGCACAAAGCACATCAAGACACAAGATATACGTAGTTCACCCCAGTGTGAGGCTACGTCCACCAACTTCTTCTTATTATTATTTATTAGTCTTCAATCTTCTTACATTCATCTTCTCCTGTGCACAAAGCCACAGAGCCAAAATCCGCAGAGGACAGGAGATCTGCACGCTGCGCACCATATCCTCCTTCCCAAAATAGGTCAAGGCATAGAGACAACTCATTATTAGCACAGATCCTTACTTTACACAGTCCTTTTGCATAAATCAACTTACAACTTCTTGCACTAAGCCAATATCAACTAATAGTTTGTAATTCTTACATTGCCTAGCTACTTATTTATACATTTACAAAAAGGCCTAATCATGGGTAAACCCATGGGCCGACATCCCATAACCCATTACATAAACCCTAGTAAACCATTTGCTGGGTCCACAAGTCTGCAAAATACATGACATCCCTCAATCTAAGCTCTGCCTAGCACTCCATCTTTGACCAGCCTGTCGAAGTCCCAAAAATGGTCAAACATGACCAATGTTTCCTCAAAACTTGGTCGAGGGCCAACAAAGGTATATGTTTTTGTTTGTGAAGGTGTTTAGTACCTTAACGATGGAATTTCATTCCAAAAAATTGTATACTCATAGAGAACCCATTTTTCTTGTGTCGTGTATTTTTTTGGAAATTTTCATATTAATTCTATCGTTTTTTTTAAATTATCAAAGTCAACATATGCCTGAAATTACAACGTCTTTTGTTCGTGTAGGATAAGAGGGTCTTAACATGATCAAAACAAACTTTTTTTTTTGAGATCGTAGGTATTGGTCTCCTCTAATGCCATATATAACTCATTTGATAAATGGTTAAGCCGAGAAAATGTTATAGCAGAAATAAGAGAGATCTATATTCTAGGATTTTGATATATGTGAAGACAAAAATATATTAAAAATAGTAAACAATATTATTATTTTTTTTAAATTATATATTTGAAATCTTTAGAGCTGACTCTATTTATTTCTATAGTTTCGTCAAAAAATGAATTGTTTAGCCTATAGAAAAATAACGTCAAAGACAGAGATATAGAGGGGTATTCACAAAAATGGAGGTTTTTATCAATTTTCAAATCGAAAGACTAGGTTTGTCATCCCGAACCCAAATCTGAGCCAACCAAGTCAGCGTACACCTCGTCAATCCTACCCAAAAAAATTGAATTCAAAAGAATGCGTACACGTTCTTAGGAGAACGCACGTGCTCTAGGAACGTGCACATGCTCCTAAAAGTCATTCCTCTACCCCTCCCTCCCTCCCTCTCTCTCTCTATCTCTTACATCCACCGCCCTCTAACTCTCCCTCTCTACCCCCTTATATGTCTCCCTCTTTCTCCCTCACACTCCTATACATGGTAAGACCTAGACATAGAAAGACTTATACATCACAAGGCATGGAAATACGTAGACCTAGACCTTTCATTGACATACCTCAGACTCTCACAGCCACTCCCTCCATATCCCCCCCTCTTC
>SNQJ01S0167513.1:11427-27356 GCA_010110895.2 Picea sitchensis
ATTTCCCTTCTAGGAGGTAATTCTGGTATCTCATCCACAAACATGTCTCTAAATTCACGTAGGACAACAAAGTCTTCTAACTTTGGCTTATCTTCTTTTTCTAACAGTTTCGTTACTTGGATGGCATAAAATTGACATCCCTTCCTCATACATTTCTTGAGTTGCATCGCTGAAACTTGTCTGACTGATACAGGTTTTGGTATACCTTGGGCTATTTTGGTAGTGCCAAAATTGTCCTTATAGTTAAGTATCTTTGTATAACAATCTAGTAGTGATTTGTGCTATTCCAACCAATCCATCCCGATAATCAAATCGTAAGATCCTAGTGGTAGGATGTTAAGATTTGTTCTTATATTTTGACCATCTAAGCTGAACTCAAAATAAAAAATAAAGTCAACTACTTTCCTTTTAGTTCATGTTGCTAGTTGTACCAGCCATGATTTTTCGTGCTTCAGTTTCTTAAATTTATTTGACTCTACTACATCAGGAGTAATATAACTTAACGTAGCTCCAGGGTCAATTAAAACATAAATTCGAGTGTTGTTGATTTTACCTTTGATTTCTACCACAGAGGACTAGTGGTCAGCTTGTCAACCATCTATGGCTGCATTTATCCGATGCAGGCTTCTGCCCACGTGACCCACCGTCGAGGCTTCCTGCAAATTATGAAAAACAGTTCTGTTTGCTGAAATTAAAAGTGGACAGTTCCTCCTTAGATGAGGTTCTCCACATTCCCATCACTTTAATGGTTCACGGGGGCTGTCCCCAAACTTCTTCGTTCCCAGATTTAATGGTTTACCGCTGCCTTGCGTATTCAGATGGTTGGAGTGAAAATATTTTCTCGAAAAGATTTTTGCTGCATTCCGATATGGAGCTGGCTGGTATCCTTTCTTCCACTGATTCATTCGATCCTATTTCTTATCCTTCCAGGATTTGGGAAACTTTTCCCACTGTTTGTATTGGTCGTAGCACATTCGTGCTTTCCTGAATACTTCACTCAAGTATTTGGGGTTGTCAAACTCAACTCTGTCCCTGTAGGATTGTGGTAAACAACTTAAGAATCGCTGGATTTTTACCTTATCCTCCCGGATGTACGGTACGAACCTTAGTAGTTCCAGAAATTTATTTATAAGGTCCTCCATCATCATCTGTCCAAGTCGTAACTCATAAAATTCTTTCATTTTCCTTTCATAATAGCTTTCAGAAAGGTACTTTTTCTTGAAATAGTTCTTAAAGTCAGACCATTCCAATTGTTTCTCCTTTAGGCCCTTGGCCAATTTCAGGTCTTGCCACCAAATGCTGGCCTTCCCTTTCAGATTGTAGATGGCCATTCTGACCTTCATATTGTTGGAATAGTTGTAGATCTGGAAGTATTTTTTGATGTCCAACAACCATGCCTCAACTTCTTCCCCTGTCCTGGATTCTCCATCAAAGGTAGCTAGTTTAATCTTTTTAAATTCTCCTTCAAGGTGGTCTACTTGTTTTATTTTCTTGTCTGTTTTAGTTTTGTCCTCAGCTGAAGGTGTACCTTCAGACGAGATGTCTCCTTTTTCTGTTTCAGGCCCAGAATTCTTGGAGGCCCTTTTTATAACCTCTTTGTCATGGTTATCATCTTTTAGGATTTTCTTGGTCACTATACTGCATAACAGGACTTCATTTATCTCTTGTTGTTCCTGCTGTGCTTTCTTTAATTTATCGTTGTCGGCTCTGAAAACCTGTGGTTCAACAATGAGATTCCTCATTGTTTCCAGTACTTCTGTGGGTGAGCTTCTGTCACTGTTCTGTATCTATTTTTCAGGAAGTCTTTGTTCATGATTTTCATCGATTCTGATTTCCCTGTCATCCTGTGCTGCCATGATTAACACAAAACATAAAAAGTTTTTTGTTGGTAACAATGAAGGTTTATTAGTTTTTCATAAGTAAAAATATATATCAAAAATTTAATGTGGCCCTGTTCAAGACCCAGTGTTGTAAACGTTTCTTTGATGCCATATGTAATGAACCTCAATTTCATAAAAGAAACATTTCTTAGAAGAGGCATTAGGCTCTAAATCTTTGAAACAGACTCATAATATGAGAAATACCCCTTTTCCTACTTGTTTGATTTTGAAACCTATTGTGTTCACTTCCCTTTCTTAACATGATAGACTCGTCATTCAATGTTCTCCTCTCAAATTTCATTTAAGTCATACTAACCTTTACAAGGAAAAATACAAGTTATATTAACCTTAACAAGGAATATGGGTTATTCTTGGAATAAGGTGGAAGTAAAACAAAAATAGCTCTACGACTTAGGGTCCTGTAAAAAATCAGCGCACAAGTCTATAATTCCAAGACTACCTATAATACCTTACACACACATCAAGATTGATGAATTTAATTGCTTCGTTGTTATGTTCAGCTATTTGGTTTCCCAGAGGTAATTAAGGTTTCGATGGACCCCTTAGTAACAACTAGTTGACTGAGAGTCTCTCTTTTCCAACACAATCAAATTGATTTTTTAGTTAGGCGTGTTCCCTAGTCCGACAGTTGATTAAGTTTTACTTGATTTAAGCGAACTCTAACTACCGGTACTAACTAGACTAGAAGTAACGAAGGGTTAATGTTCTTGATCATAGGTTTTGAGGAGGCCGCCCTTGTCCTCACAAAATAATTAAGGTTGTCAGGAGGTTTGACAGTCAAGAGTTAATATTAGGTCAGCCATTAAAGGAGGTGGGTGAGGGACGAGGCCAATCCTGTACCCTCATCAAATCCAAACATGCCAAGTCATTCTTATCACATGGCACGTTCTCTATTGTACTTGTCGTATTCAATACACGCAGGCTCATTGTTTCAAGGTAACAATGGTTGTTTATTGTCATTTTGGAGCTTGACCATCCCGCCTTGGCCTTGCACTTCCCTTCTGGACTTCTCATGGTGTGTTGAGTATGGGGACAAGGTGCGTCTCCCATAATTTCCCCTCCTAAAGGTAAATGACTACTTCCTTTGCTGTAATTGAGTATAAACACTTTGTAAGGCCCTTCCGACTTAAAGTTCCTTTTGTTTCCTTTCCATGATTCATGTAGGTAGCATTTCATTCTTAGGTTATTCTTTTATTCACCTTCTGTACTCGTTGGTTCGAGTAATGGGTTTCTCTCTGTCCTAGCAACCACCGTGCCTCGCTAGAATCATGACTCCGAAATTATTTTAGTTTAGGGTTCTGTATGTGCTTAAATTTCTATGTTGGTATGTGAATCCCATAGCAAGTCTAGAATGCCATTTCCTGTCCTCGTTGGATGTCTGTTAGGAGATTTTACTCTCTGGTCCTCTGTTTACCCAACTATCCAATGAAAGCCATGTGACTGTACTTTCTCTTATCTGAAGGTCATCCGTGTAATTAGTAGTCGGTCAGATTTTTATCACCAGACTTCCATACTATGAGAATATATCCTAAGGACGATTGAGTTTATTCTGTTCACGCCCATTTTCTTATGAATCTGAACGTATTTTTCAAAAGGGCATGCACGACTAGGACTCTCGGCTCTGTAATATCTCCGCATTCACAAGGATGTGAGATAGATTTAATGTTATGGTTTGAAGGCCAAAACATCCCATGTTTACATTTTATATTTGAGTTAAATGATGGTTTATGCTTGTTGTGTGGCCTATATATATATATATATATATATATATATATATATTCAACATTCGAATAATCAGTCATTGTGAAACTTACTGTGGTTATTTACTGGTCCTTAAAGATAATGGTGGGTCGCTTTGGTTTTTGTGAGGGTACCCACCAGGAAGATCTTGGGTCCCTTCTCCCTTCTCGGTCTGGAAGGCACGCAGTTTGTTGCAACGGTGAAGGGTTTAGAGCTCCTCCAACTACAGATAAGTAATTACTCAGACTATTCTTTCTTATTGCTAACTTAATCCTCTTATCAAGATTTTAATGATTCTCTTTTGCAATGTACGGGGTTTTAAATCATACGAAGCCGTGAAGTACAACTCCTGTCACCGACGTAAGAGGTATTCGGGTTCTGTTCTACCTTTTCTAAGAAGTTAGGAATTCTGGGTAGAAGAAGGTTTAACCTTTTGTGGTAGAGTTCTTTTGTTTTCATTGTTTATTATCTCTGTAAAGAAATTACTTTCTTGGTCCGATACGAGAGCCAACTGTAAAACTAAAGGCCTGACCAAGAGGCTTCATCGGGTTTTCTTTTACCGACCCCTATCTCGCCATTTTGGAATGGAAGATACGATCTAGATTCTCTTGTTATGATGGAATTAAAGATATTATGAATAGTATGGTGTTTATATTCTTTATTCCTGTAACTTTATTTTTAAATCTTTAGCATCGTGTGTCCTCGGAAACTAAGAGTATTGGGTATGTAACCCTTTTGCATTTACAGAGGTAACAATCAGTCTGAGTTTGCAATTAGTTAGGCAAGCCACTTATTACATTTCGAGATGTATTCAAATCTATTCCTAATTTAATTTACTTTCGTATATACGAATTACCTGAAGTTATACTGCTTTCGTTCACAAAGGGATTTACTGGATCTATGCATTAAGTAATTATATAGGCTTGGGTTTACAAAAAAAAGGGATTGAGAATCCCCGTTTCTGGCAACTATATCTGGATTATTTCTTTATACATTTGACATAGTATATAAATCTGTTGGCTATTCTATCGTAATTGAATGTCTGCTGGAATGATTACTTACAGAGTGTAGGACAAGCCTGTAAATGTGTATATATATACTTATGATTTTTGTTATCGACAATGAGTCTGAATTCTTCTTCTATCATGTCCACACCGATTACCAACTAAGCAAATAGATATACTTATATATATACGTATCCATAAGAAATTTATATATATATATATATATATATATACACACACACACATAGTAGTAATTCTAGTCTATAGAATAAATTCCAGAATTGGCCACACGTATTCTTCATGAAGAAAAAAAGGAAGGAAAAAAGAACTACAGTATTCATTCTGTACTTTAAGTGGGAAAAAATACTTAGTATTAAATCTGGTGACATTTGGTTAGTTTTTATGCCTCACAAGAGAAAACATAATTCATCCATAATAATATTCCAACCTAAATGACAGATACATTCCAATAACTCAATTTAGTCATTTCAAATAGAGAAGGGAATATAATACATATCTTTGTCAATTCGCGGGAAGACAAAGGGAACAACCATGTTCCTCCCAACCGTAGGACAGGGCAGCCAAATCACTTGCCCAATCCACCCCCTAGCCTGACCATGAATCCATGAGGGTGAACTCGGAAACTTTTCCTCAGCAATGTCCTTCAACTCCAACAGATTCCTCTTGCCTCACACTCAACCGTAGTGTTCATAACAGCAAGAAAATCCATAGTCTCTTTCCCCAACATATTAGACAACGTCCTACCTCCTCACATATGCTATATAGTAAAACAATCCTTTTTGCCTAGGTCTTTCTTCCCTCTTGCGAATTTTTGTAGCTTTCTAAATCCCTGATTTTCAGGGGCTGCAAATGGCTAAATATCTGATTTTCCACTTGTAACAATCAGCCCAGAGGTAGTTCCAGCATGTTCCCCACTCATGGAGTCATGGTCAGCTGATTTTAACATGGTTGTTCCATTTGTCCTCCTGCAATTAATATAAAATATCATGTTCTCATACAAGTGTCATAGTCAAATAGTTAGTTGGGTCAAATTAGATCACTGCCCAACAGTCATAATAATTAATTACAATTATCAAATTCGAAATTTGGAATTTCCATACATGGAAATTTTTTTCCAAATTCGAATTTACTAAAAATGGAATAATTTTCCTACAATTTTTTTTTTTTTAATTTTAAAAATACTTTATTTTTGGGGATATCATAGTACGTGGTATACCGTTCATTGGGTCGCATATACACATGATTATACACAGTTTTCTAAAATACAACCAACGTATACTTAGCCCTATACATGACTGTGAACGCTGCAACCCGCGTATATGTCCGTAAACAATGTTTTTTAGTAAATGCTAACTCAAAAAATGATTTTTCTCTTGCCGGATGGTGCTAGAGTGGAGGGAAAGGGAACATGAGGAGGTAGATGCTGCTATGGGAAGAGATCCAGGGGCCCAATGGCCTTAAAAATATGTGGGTTGTATAAGTTTTGGGCTCTCAAAGAGATGAGGGCCCAAGTGATATTGCTATAGTTGCTCGTGGATTGCTGGGATCCAGACAGTGAGAGCTTCAACCTTGATGGGCAACCATTAAGGATTGAAGTCGAGGATATTTATTTCTTGATGGGGTTGTTGCGTTGGGGTGATGTGGTCAACCTCAAATCCTGGGGAGATGGGAGTGATATGAATATAGAATAATACATAGCCTCTCATTGCATTGGAGGGTCCTAGAAGGTCGAGAGTCAACTCCCCATCCAAGAGATAAATAATCTAAGCCTTAATATTGTTGTCCTCATTTTGACACGGATCACAGGATCGACCTCATTGCACCAGGAATCGAGGCCGCTTATGTTCTACTCCATAGAGTGCTTCAGACCCACGGTGTACGACTGGTGCACCTCACTACTGGCTAACATGAAGAGCCAGTTGACATAATGCAAACAGGGTGGTAAGAGGAACTTTGGGTTCACTTCCATCTTGTGTAGATTTTTCTTTGAGCGGGTTCTAGGTTTGGGACCTAGAGTTGAGATCATTCCGCGATGACCTCATGATCCAACCATGGCACGGTGGACCGAGGTGATGAGATGATAGGGGGGAGATAGGGTGACCACACCCTACAACGATGATTTCTTTTACTGGTGGAGATGACAGGTCATTTATTTGGATGATTATCCCTACGCAGGGATCGACTTCATAGGGGAACCTGACATGCCATTACCACCAGGGACCACCTACGGGGACATAGGTATGTCAAATGTTTTTAAATATTTCATTTTTTTGTATTTTTTTATAGGAAAACAAAAATATTTTTGGATGATGTTTAAGTACTAATTAGAGATGTATGTGATGCAGACGTAGGTCCATGATGGCTGGATGGGCTTCCATGACATCATCAGATTCACTAGGGAGATGAGGCAGTGGGAGGAGAAGCAGAGAGAGTCCTTCAAAATGTGCAGAGAAACCTATCTTGTTTGACACAAAGGATTCTGATGGTTTAGGTGGAGGATATGTTGGAGGCTATGAAGGGGCAGGTGGTAGGCATGCCCAAAGATTGGGTGTGACTCTTTTGGCATCTTGTAAATGCTGCATTTTTCTATCATGACACTCATCCGACGCCACAGGCGTAGATTTCATGACTTTTGTATTATCGGTTGTATATGTGTATTGAGGGTGTTATCCCCAATTTTGTACTATAAACATCATATTTTTTGAAATAAATATAAAAACATGGTTCTTCGACTTTACTTATGTTACAATGTGTACATTGATGAGAATTTTTTCTTTGCTTTAGTTATGTGACAAATTCCAATCTAAAACAAAATTAGCATATGCATCAAATACATAATTAGAACTCCTATGTATGTGATGATAAGTAATAAAATCAAACTGTCATTCTAAAATGCATACCCGTAGGAATCATCGGAGTAACCTAGGGTCACACACATGGTAACTATCGTTCAACTGACATACTACTAAATGGGAATCCAGGAGAACCTCCAAATAGAGAATACCATGCGAAATGGCATCACACAAAATTTTTATAATGGCGCTATAGTCAGCCATATTATTCGTGGATGGCCCTAGGAATACACCACCTGAAGACACCAGTAGACCCTCGGGTGAATAAACAACCCAAGCAGTGGAAGCCAAGTTTTGTGTATGAAAACTGGCTCTGTTTGTGAATCCTAAGTAGACCGAAGACTCCATTGACATATGCCAACCAAGGGAAAACTCGATAAGCAAGATGAAGACAAAAAATAAAGGGAAAATATATATAAACTAAATTACATTAGTATACAAAGAGTTACACCCAAGCTTGGGGCTCAAGCGTAATATATTTTTAAGTAGAGCCCATTCCTGGTCTCAACCAACATGTTCCCTTCATAATATTCTAATTCATAGCCTCATTTTTCCAAGACACGTCACACGATATAGGGATCGTGCCACATGGGTTTGAACTTACCTTCCCCTAGTGGTTCTTTGGCTTGATCTTATAAAAGGACCAAGTCACCCTTAGCCTACAACCGAGGATAGAAAAACTTATCGTATTGGACCTTGACACACCTTTTATTTTCTTTGATAGCCATAGAGGCGTCTCGACATTGCTTGTCAAGGCTCTCTAGGTGCATGAGGTGTTGTTTGAGATCGAAAGTGTCAGGTAGGAGCGCAACTACCAATATAAGAGAAGGCATTTCACATTCAATAGGTAAGATCAACTCCACACCATGTACTAACTGGAAAGGATAAAAACCAGTGGCAATCTTGACTGAGGTTCAGTATACCCAGAGTGTGGGATATAGCATGATATGCGAGTCAGATTTGCTTTGGCTGACAATTTTCTGCAAAATGGTCTTGAGAGACTTGTTTACGGCCTCTACCTATCCATTTTCCTGGGGGTAGTAAGGGGAAGAATGACCATGCTTAAACCCCAGTTTGGATAATATCTCTTCCATCATTTCATTCTGAAAGTGACTGCCATGATCAGTGACAATCTCACTCGGGATTCCGAACCTGGCGATAATTTGATTGAATATGAAGAAGGCGACAGTCTTCCCATCATATTTAACTATAGGCATGGCCTCGACCCACTTATTAAAGTAGTCTACGACCACGATAATGTGTTGATGCCCCCCAGCCAAAGTTGGGTTTCAATCCACAAAGTCCACTCCCATTTGGTGAAGGGATCGATGGTAATGACTGGATGGAGAGGGGTTGGATGCAAGCGCAATTTCCAAGAGAACATCTGGTAGGGGTGACACTTCTTAACTGCTTCAACGCAACATTTAAAGATAGATGACCAAAAATAACTGGCTCGCAAAATTTTCTGGGCTATCACAGGCCTAGATAGATGACCACCACAAGCCCCACTATGGAAAGCGTTTAGAAATGACTCGACTTCTTCGTGAGTTAAACAATGACACAAGATATTTTCTATTCCTCGATGATATAGAGTGTTGCTAAAAATAAGGTAATTCTTAGCTTGGTATCGTATACGTCGTCAGTCATCTCGTGAGAGATGTAGAGGGAACTTCAAAGTTTAAAGATAGAGAACAATGTCTCCATAATAGGGGTCAGACGACGAGACAAGGAAAATGTGTTCATCCGAAAAAGAATCAATATGAATAACATCCTCATCCAATCATGGGAAGTCAGATATTAACTCTATAAAGACTAGTGATTTCTTGGATTTCACAGAAGCAAAATCGAGATCGAATTCTTGTAAAATGACAATCCATTTATGGTATTTTCCCCTATGATACTCTTGGTAAGGACATATTGAAATGGATTGACATCGACAACCACAATAGTTTTGCAAAGCAATATATACTGGCGTAATCGTTGGACTGTGTGAACGACAACCTAAGCTAGCTTTTCAACATGAGAATATTTGATCTTAGAACTGACTAAGTTTCGAATAAGATAGTAAATGATGTGCTCATGGAACTAATCATCCTCTTGAACAAATACCATACCAATCATCTCTTCAGACGCGGCAACATAAAGCTAGAAATCTCTACTGTAGTCAGGAAACTTCAGCAGAGGTGTCGATACCAAGGCTTTCTTCAAAGCATCAAAGGATTCCTAGGCTCACTCATCCCTGATAAAAGTGGAGTCCTTTTTCAAGAGACACATGAAAACCTTAGTAATATTGGCATAGTTTTCTATAAACTAGCGTAAAAAGTTATCTTTCCCTTGTAAACTTTGAAGTTTTTGAATAGTGCGCGGGAAAGGAAATCGAAGTATTGCCTCAACCTTTAACAAATATACCATGATCCCAATCTCAGATACTAAAAATCCTAGAAGACGTCCTAACCTAACACAAAAGATGCATTTACCAGGGTTCAACCAGATAAGATAATGAAGACATATTTCAAAAACTAGCCGAAGGTGCTTAGGGTGATAAGCTTCAACTATATTCTTTAGATTGTGGAATGCGAAGGTCATAACACGTTGGAAGGTTGCTCCGACGTTTTTAAGGCCGAAAGGAATCTTCCGGTATGAGAAAGTACCCCAAGGAAAAATAAATTCCATCTTATGTTGATCCTCAGGTTTAATTTGAATTTGGTTATACCCTAAAAATCTGTCCATGAAAGAAAAAACTTCACTTCCCGCACACTCATCGAGGATCTAATCGATGAATGGTTTCGGGAATTTGTCCTTAGAATAGGCTTTGTTTAGGTCACGAAAATCCATTTCACAGGAATGGGATTGGATACCCATTCAGTCAAGGGAACTGGGTAGATGAAGCCAATATTTAAGCAGTTTCTCTACCTCTTCCTTAATAGCAGGAGCCTTCCGGGGATTGACAACTATAAGACGTTGTTGAACATTCTTAGCATCTGGGTAAGTTTTAATCTCATGTTCGACAATTCGAGGGTTGATTCCTGGCACCTCTTCATATGACCAAGCGAATACATCTCAGAATTCCTTGAAAAGTTAGGTGTAGATCATGATTTCTTCTGGCGAACAATCTGCACCAATGTGTACATTTTCAATCTTACCAGGGGTACGAGAGATATCGATCGTGATGGTAGGGGAGATACTCTCCATATTTTCTTTGGTATAAATGTCGTGTGTATCAAGTGGAACTACGACGTGACTGACTATCTCGCTCAAAGTAGATCTAAAGTCATCTTGTTTGATTCTAGAAAGCTCTGGGAGAAAATAAGATCGATGATGCATATCATCCCAAGGTTTGTCAGAACCATTCATGGCCTTGATGATAGATTTATCTGAGGGAAAAGTATCATCGAGGAAGTCATGTGAGCAAGATGACGAAGTGGACCACACGGGCTCAAGAACATGATCCTTCTCATCCGTCTGCGGGTTAATAGGATCGGGATCGACGGAAGAGTCAAGAACAAATTGATACACTATCTCTACTACTGATAATGGCATGACCATTCCATATTTTGACTGACCTTTACAAGACGCATTCGAGGAAGGTAGGTTCCAAGGATCATTAAAATAGGAAGTGCAGAAAGGAATGGACCTCTCTGACGAAACGGGCCTACTGGACATGGCGTAAATATGGTGAACTGGTGCCATGAAGTCAAAGGTACCCATGAGGGATGAATACATTCTGACACCGATATTCTTAGTTGTTGGCTGAGAATTTCCGATCACGAGGATCGACGGTCCAACAGATGGACTGGGGCTAGCATACACAAAGGACAAATGATCGATCATCACGATCTTCCCATCGTGAGGAAAACAAAGAGTACGAAATACAGATGATACGATGGAAATCATAGCGTAAGTCCAATTGTGTCTTAGTAACAAGTTATAATCGAGGGGTGCATCAACCACCTCGACATCCACCTCTAATGTCTTCCCACCTAAATGGACCGGAGAGGCAGGAAGAATACCATGAGGGAGGAAGGAATGACAGTCAAAATCAATCAACATGGTTGGAGACTACGAGATATTCGAAGGGTTGAGGGCTTTCCAACAGACCAGGGACATCACACATGTCACAACAACTTAATCCAAAACAGTACGCTTGATGGTATACTTCGAGTAACCCATGTGGATTTGGAATGCCACATGGTAAGGCAAGCGAGGCTTCACATCTGTGACGTCAAACTTGATAACTTTCGAGCCACTCGGATCTAGAGATCCTAACACAGATAGCAAGGCATTCCTCTATGAAGGACACGTCTGGAGTACCTCCAGAGCCAACATTGCACAAGGGGTTTGACCCATGTCCTCAACAATAGAGTAATTATGGGCGACTCTAGCATTAGGATTGTGGGTAAAGCATTTGAGTACTCCTTTCGAAATATGAGGTGGTGGCTCTGGTTTTTCAATCTGTAGTGGCATCTTCGAGGGAGGAGGAGACTCTAGACCAGGTATAGTTTGTGGAGAACTGTAATCGTAAGATTGAGTGGCTACATTAAACTCAGATTTGAGTATATTGATGCATACACAGTCACTGTCTTGTGTCGATGGGTTTTGACTCCCACTTGCCACATTTTCAGCATTTGAGGAGCTCTAGGCTATGTGATGGTTATGTGGAAAAGGATTCATCAGTACAACAGGCGATAGAGATAAGAGCCTCGCAACTTCTATAATTTTGGGGCATAAATGAGTAAGGTGATCATCTGTACAAAGTTTACAGGGAAACTTTACCTTACGCCTTTCTTTCTTGACCTCACCAGCATGATTATTTTTCTTCTCATTATTACCATTGTCCTTGGGTTTATTATTATTCTTCCCACCCTTATGATTATTATTACGTCCTTTCTTCTTATTCCCGCCTGGTTGTTGGTTACCATTTGGGCCAGTCGACGATTGCACGGAAGGTACATCCACCGACTGAGTAGGATTGGAAGACACAAACGAGGCTGGCCCTCCTACAGACTGGTTTAGAGACAACTCTTTCAAATGGCTTGTCACTGAGTCTGCGGATTTCACATTGGCGGAGCCTACAATGCCATCGATATGAGGCCCAAGTTTTTGTCTAGGGTCATAGTTTGACCTTGGTGTATCAAGAAGAATCTCGTATAACATCCCAGACTGAGCATATATAATATCTAACCGCCGGGCTTTGAAAATCACTTCTTCCTTAGATGTAAACCCGGATGTAGAAACATCCTTAGAAATATAAGGTTGTAGAGACTTAAGGAACCACTCTAAAAAGAATTCTGGGGGTATGCAGGTCTTGATCAACCTCTTCTGTCTATGCCACTCCTGGATGTGATATGAGATATGAGTGGCTTTGTCCTGGCTTAAGGTCGACAAGAGTTCTAGGCCAGCATCGTAATGAACCGACAATTGGAAGTGGTTAAGGAAGACTAAAACCATTTGACTAAAGGTCCTGTATGCCCCCCTAGGTAGATCGATATACCATTTCACAACAACCCCTATGAGGGTGTATTGAAACAATCTTAACCGAATGGAATCATCGTTAAGGAAATTCGAAGAGCACCATAGGTGAAAGGTGGTAACGTGATCACCAAGATCCTTTCCATTCTTGCCTTCGAATTTTGGAATATCCGAAGGAAGCTTGGTGGGAACAGGGGGGCGTGTAGGATCATGAAACACAGGGTCGTTCATCAACTTATACAAGTCTGGAAGATTGAGCGTGGCCAGAAAAGGGAGACGGGGTTGCGACATCTGGCCCCAAGCTCCTTGGAAAGATTGTGGTTGGGGAATTGCAACCCATCTAGGGTTCTGGTAAGCACCATGGCCCTGTTTGGGATTGTAATACCCTCCTTCGGGTGGATTCATAAGGGGTTCATTGGGCATCATTCCAATAGGAATGTTCTGATGAGGGTTATAAAAATTGCCCCCAGCCGGAGTGGACCCGGATTAGGGGTTTCCCAAGGTGTGAAACTGACCTCCTCTGGGTGTGAATCTGGAGGATAAAGGTGGATTCTTCATTCCAAATGTGTTTTTGGGAATCAAAACTGAGGAGGTGAGAGTGAAGGATGAAACTTGAGCAGAAGATTATCCGCTAGGTTGGTTACTCCATCTAGAAGAAACATTATTAGACCTAGGATTAAAAGGAGGAAGGCCTCCCACGGTAAGAGTCATTTGAGGGACATGAGTGCCACCAAACAAGAATGTAGTATAAGGAGGAGCTATGCCCCCAATTCCAATGCTAGCATTAGGGCCAATGACTGGGATGGAGTTTGAAAACTGCGATGTAAAATTCAACATACCATAGGAAAAAGGACTAGAGGCCATCAGGATGGATTGAACATTATAGCCCAGTGAATGACCAAGAGACCCAAAATGGTTCATGGCTATAGGTTGAGTATTCACTATAGGATGGGTAATGGTGATAATAGGTGCCTCCGACACTACAACCATTGTGGTTGAAGAATTCGAAGGGGTACCATTAACTATAGTAGGTGTGGGAGTCGAAGGGATCCCAGTATCTTGATGACTCAGTTCAATACTCATCCTTGTAGAATCAGAAGTCTGATAAGTGGAGGTGTGTGTACCATGTTTACTAACTCTATGCCTTTTAGAAGGAAAATACTCAAAATGCGGTGGTAACTGTAACAAGTGGTGAGACATGGGGGGAAGCTGGCCTGGCTCCACGACGACTCAAGATTCAAGATATAAAAAACAAATCCTAAGGCCAACTAGTAATCAAAGAGCATACCAAAAATAATCAAACAACCAATATGAACACAAACAAGATAAAGTGGTTGAAAGGGACCTCCCTCTCTAAAGTAGGTATGCCTCGCCCAAGAGGGGCCTGAGAATCCGTTGCTAAAGATTGGAGGAAACACAATCAGTTATAAGGGCCCTTATGGGATTAACAACCAATCAGTCAAATCCCCTGAGAGAGGTAATCCTCCATAATTTTTGTGTGTTTTCCGACCCTTATCTGATCCAGGGTACCTGCAGAATAACCCCTACAAGTAACCTATGTGGTACCTGTTATCACACGGTTTGTAGCTAGGAAGAAAGGCTATAAAGTAGAAAGACAAAATGATGTAACAAGAACCTATCCCACCCAATTTCACCACGATGGGATGGTTCTTTCTCTTTAGGGAGGTGAGGCCCAGGGGAGACGTCCTCGGTGACTTGGGTCTTTGAAGAGGCTAAAGGATAATCAGATAATGACAAGTTTCCCCTTTCACAGATCACCACCAAAACAAATAGTCTGGATTTATAGCCACTAAAGATAACTGGAAGCAATAACCAAGTAGAATCCCTGCTCGAGAACAAAGCAACAATAAACTAATATATGCAGGCTTTGGTTAGTACTTCATATCAATCAAGAACTATCTGATGAACTTATAAGCAATTTGAATATGAATATTGACGGAGTCAATGTTTATCAATAGCAATAAAAAATCATATCACTTCATCAATAATTATTAAAATGATGTGGCATTCAATGTAATAAACCAACACTTCAATTAACTTATGCCTAAATCACCATTCAATTGCTTAAAATACAAAACGTTGCTGCAATAAAGATGTAATAACCAATGATGACGTCAGCAACTAGGGTTAGTAGGGTTAGCTAGAGCTAGGGTTAGTGTAGTTAGGGTTTAATATTTCAAAGGGTTTGAGAGTTGTTTGACCAATTTCACTTCAACGTTGGAGGACTTCTATATCAGTGCCTTAGGGTTTAATGGAGTCATAAGTGAAGGACGCACAGGTTGAAGGAGGCAAGATTTCAAGGACTAGAGGGAAAAGTTTTGAGGTGCTGCTAAAGCAAGGCCTCAAAATTGGAACCCTAGGGGAGAGAGGCTCACTCTGATGTTTCTAAATCAAGGCCTCATGCTCTTTCCTCCTTCCTGACAAACATATAGCTCAATAATAACAAAATATAACAAAAACAAGAGGGTTTGAAGAGGGAGGTGTTGCTACAGCAAGGCCTTTCAATAAACCCTAGGAGTATGACCCTAGTGTAGTAAACCTAGGCAAGGGATGTCTCACTCTTCTTGGCTTCAAAAAATAGTATGGCTAGCAATAAGTGAAGAGAAGAAGAGGGTGTAGCTACGGCTAGGCTCTCTTTTCTCTATCAATGGCTGAAAATCTCTCTATTAGGGGACATGAGACAAGGACCTACTTGTGTGCTTGTCACCTAGGGTTTTTTGTTCAGCAATAATCATAAATACATGCAAGAAATTAAACTACAACCATTCATTCAATAATTTTTGTAGAAAAATACTTACAATTCACCAAGAAATAAATGTGCAAACCCTAGTTGTAACACCTTCCTTCAAGAGAGAAACCAAAATATGCCAAAATAGCCTTCCTTCAACAAGTGTGCATCACCAAATTATCCAATAACCCAA
>SNQJ01S0167516.1:8063-28937 GCA_010110895.2 Picea sitchensis
CCTGAATGCAATTTTACTCTGGAGGGCCCCCTATCTATACGTGGCATGAATCCATTGGTCCTGAATCCCACCGCCTATTACTGTCTGACATACCTCGTCACCTCATGACGTCATTATCCACCTTTTCTGTAAGAGTCACCTCCCATAACTCTGTCAGTCTTCTCCCTCGTTCACCCATGGCAAGTCCTTTCACCATGGTCTTTTCCTACAATCAATAATGACCATGTCACTCAACCGTATGCTTCAATCATTGTCACCTACCATCTAATGCTCTAAATGAGCCATTATCCATTTATTACTGGCTAACTTATCTGTTAACCAACTGACCTGTCTCCCGCGCCCAACGGATACCCGTTTACTCAAAATTATCCTCACCCTTCACTTCCTCACCATTTACCCAATCATCGCACCAGACAATTTTCCCTATTTTCCTCTCTGTTACAGTCATCCGCCCACATCTACAGTCTCCCCCGCTAACCTTTGTTTTATTTGCAGGTATTTTTACAGTGATGGCACCAAAGTCAAAGAGAACAAAAGGTGAAGCGAATCATTTTCTCCCGCCTCCTGTCGACCTCGACAGGATTCCTCTGGCTGACAAAGACTACTTAATCACAGACACAAGATGCAATTTTGACTTCCTAGACCTACAGTCATGGCTTAAAGAAGTTTTCCTAGACCAGAGTGACGAAATTGGGCTCTGGGAGTCCAACCTACCTTTGTATCTTTTCCCCCAGATTCACCACTTGCCAGAATTCGCCCTCAAGTGCCAAGCCCATTATATCCCCGAACAAAGAGCCATTGTGTCCTCATCCAAGTTAACTCTTTTCCTCATCAAACCAGAAACCATCAACCAAATGATGCAGATATCCCGAGCCAACTCTGCCTCACCTTTTAACCTCGAAATCATCACAAAGCTCTACCAGAAGCTGTCATTTCCTCAAAGAGCTCAGATTTTTGACCTTTTTCTTCCACTATCCGCTCAAATCCCCACTACAAACCCCCCTTATCCTTCCTCCCTCTCCTCAATAAAAGGAAACCAGGTCATTGCGTCACTATGCGCTTTGCTTGGTTATTTTTCAGATCAATGGGTAGATTAACCCATTTTGGGATTTTTGTCTATTGTCTCCACCGATGAGAAACCCACTACACATTTTGACTACAACATGTTCCTGGTAGACAACATTCATGAACAATTCATAAACTTCTCCAAAGAAGGTATGTTCAAGTATTCTGCAATACTGGCATACCTGTTTGTTTTCTTCCAAGTGGATAAATTTTCTTTTTCTATGAGGAAGATGGATGAGGATGGTAGACCACAGGCCGTAATAGCATGGAATTCTTTTCTCAGACATAACTCCACGGAATTCAGTTTCAAGCAGTTCATCCAGCAGTTCTACCACCTGGTGGTGAGTATGCTCAGCGGCAGACCTGAACCCAGAATTAATGATGAAATTCAGGGGATTCTACATCTCTCGGACCTCACAAAGACTGGTGATTGGTACCTGTACCAAAATCATAAGCAGATCAGAGTCTATGGGTGCGATTTTTCCCCATATAAACTACCCAAGTACTTACCTGTCAAAATTTTTGCCCTGGAATACATAAGGAAGATGATAAACTTAGACGACATACATTTTGTGTCTTTGAAGAAGAAGCAGCAGCTCAGAATCAAAGGGAAGATTGGGTCTTTCATCTGAAACAGTCGAGGCATCGGGGAGGAAGCAGATAGACTGCTAAAAGAAATGAAGTTTTTTGTCAGTTTCACATGGCACTTTGATCTGTGTGGGATAATTTTCGAGATGAGAATCAAAAATAATAATATCTCGTATGTTCACATATCTAGGCCTAAGGTAGAGAAGTTTGCAAACCAGACAGAATGGCTGCCTAACACACTGGTTGAGGTAGAACAACAGGACCCTTCGGTCACTGTTTCACTGACGACTACACCAAAGGCTCCAAAGGAGAAAAGGCCCAGGAAGGACACTTCACCCTCTGTCACTGAAGTATCATCTGAGGAGTTCTGATTTCACACAAAGAGGTCGAAAACCAATCAGGCTCCTAACACGGCTGGAGAAAAGGCAATTCCATCCACTACAATGACGGAGGTGGATTAGTCACTCCTTAGTACAAGTAGCAAGAATATCATAACCTCAGTATTGCCAAAGAAGCCTACAGATACTCCACCAGTCAACTAGCCAGGCAAAATAGGACCAAAGCTAAGTATCTTCGAGAAATACGATTTGATCAAGAAAAAGAATCAGACGCTGACCAGCAACACATATGCTCAGTTCTGGAAGCAAACGTCGACTGCACAACACAGACTGCTATCGACATTCGACACTGAGAAGGGAAAAATGCACATGGCATTTCTCCAAGCACAGGTGCCAGACCCAAAGGTAATCACCGATTACAAAAGGGAAACGTTTGAATTCCAGACTAAGGATGTGCATCCAGCTGATCAAATGGATCTGCATAGGCAAACTGGAGAAATGGTTTTCTCCATGTTGGCACATGCTTCCACTACTGCCTCCAAGTTTCAAGTGTCTCTAAATAATGTCCAGATGCATTTGAAGTTGGAAAAAATATCATCATTTGCCAAGGATAACATGATTAAGACATTGGAGAAATTGGTCCTCAAGATTGGATATGATCCCTCGAATGTGAAAGCAGTCGAGGAGATGATCAAGAAGAAAAATGCCGACGTAGCATCTATGAGGAAACAATTGAAGTTTCCACCAACATTAGACTCCCAGGCGAAGGAAATGGCGAAGATAGAAGGAGAAAAATATGAGATGCTTAAGTTGATCATGGAGCAGAATGCACAATTGAAGGAAATGGAAGCTGAAATGGAGAAACTAGTGAAAGTGAAAGAGTAGTCAAAACCCATGGAATTCATTCCATTGAGTGTAGTTCCACTCTCAGGAGTGAGCACAACATCACTAGTAGAAATTCCATCAACAAATCCACTGATGTCTCTGGAAAAGACTGTTGAACTGGCTAAATCTATGGAAGAGATGAATCTACAAGAAACAAAGATTAGCAGGCTCAAAAAGGAGATTGAGAACCTCCAAGAACTCAAATCTTCTTACCAAACCAGCTACTCCAAGGAAAAACAAGTGTCAGACTAGCTCAAACAAGAGTTACAACAGCTTCGGAAGAAAACAATGGCAAGCAAAACACTGGCCGAAGTCAAAGAAAGTGTCTGGACAGACATCACCGGGTCTATGAATAAAATATGGCCAATGATACAAATTATGTTTGAGCAAAATGAATTGGTACAAAGAAGTAAACAAGAGATTGAGAATATTAGATTAGAACTGGGAGAGATGCCCACAAAGGCTAATGAAATCATCAAATTCCTAAATTCTAAAACCAGAGAGGAGCTGGAAGATATGAGAATTGAAGATAGAACAGAGACCATCCTTGAGGTCAAGAGAGTCCTGAACAAGAGAGGACTGATGCTACAACTAGAAGAAAAGGTTCAGGTTATGGACCTAGGGGTGCAAAGGTTTTTCAGCAAGATCGAGGCTCTACAGAAGAAGGGTCTTCCTAGTTTCAAGGTGATAAATGACAAATTGATGACGCTCCCCGACTACAAAAAGAGACTAGCCGTTGTGGCTAAGGATAGTTCAAAATTTTTAGGAATACAAGGCAGTATCACTGGAAAAGCATTCCTAGATGCTCTACAGTTGGACATTAGCATACAACATGAGATCCAGTACATCTTCATCATCAAGCCAACTTTTGCTAAGTACACAGAGATGGATGAAGTCTACCGAAGGCTACTCAAAGTCGGCGTTCCCAGTCATCTTCGATGGGAAGAGCTTTGCAATCTGATCAAATATTCGATGATTTGTCCCAGCCTAGTCAACTATCCAATTAGACAAGGTCGTGCAGAGGCCTCACCAACGGTTCACCCAGAAAACAGCATGAAAGTCCGACACATCATCAAACAATTTCCTAGATTTTGGTAGTTTGTTAAGTTAGTTAAGCTAAAAATAGATTTACCACGTCCTGATATTTAATGACAGGATCGTTTGTAATTTTAGTTATAAATACTTCACTTTTCAAAGTATTGAGGGTTGATCTTTACGCCATGCGAGCTACCAGACTGTAATATTTTTCAAGAGATCTTCCATTAATACAAAGAGGCATTTCCACAGGATTCTTGTGTGTACTCATTGGTGATGTTTTCCTTTCTAAGTTAAATGCTATTCTCGCTTAGTTATCGCATTGTTTTCTAAATATAATCTTTGAAAGTAACGAACGTTGCAGGATTTATCTTTGTATACCCTGTTTCTGACTTTAAAAGATTTTAGTGTCTCATCTTCTAATTTTACGATAAAGAAATTCTTAACTGCTTCTTTGTGGTAATTAACATTCTCGCCTTCTCTGCTATTCCTCATTTTGCTGCTAAAAGAATCCAATGATTGCATTATCTCGCCCCGTGAAAGGTTTCTTTGTTTTCTGGTTTAGATTTTATTTCGTGATACAGACCCCATATCCCAATGGACATGTAAATCTCTCTCAGCCAACCCAATGAAAACGACAACAAACAAAACAAACATATCTTATTCACCTAGCCTAATATTTTAAATTTGAAACATATCTAAATCATACAGAGAGATCCCTCTCTAAAGCTGGTAGGGCTAGATCCCAGCTTCGAAGTGGTTGGATAAAGTTACCTCCCATAGATTTCTTCTTTTCTGACAACCTCTAGGAAATTTACAGAGCGTTAACAATGATAAAAAGAAAAAGAAGTTGCACGCAAAACCCACAAAAAGTAATTTAGCCTAATTTTTGCATCATATATTGAATTGCACCCTAGAGATTAAATATTGGGCCTAGATCTATGAATGAGTTGTTGGCGCTCAGATCTATGGTCCACAGGAGATTCCGGACCCCCCGATCGTTCGACCTTTAATGGTGGGGGGGGTCCGAAAATATGTTTAAAAGGCACACTCAGATCTACGGTCATCCGATCAATGCATAATTGGATGGTCCATAGGAGATTCTGGATCCCCCCAACCGTTCTAACTTTAGCGTTGGGGGGGGGGGTGTGTCCAACATGGTGTTTAAAGAATGCGACCAAATCAGCGGTAGATCCATCTCCGCCCAGATTAACGATCAGCAAAGAATCTCGGACCCCCCAACCTTTCAACCTTTAACGATGAGGGGGGGGTCCGGAATGAAGCAAAATCCAGGCGGGCCCCATCCCAACGTGTCATCACCTCATTGTATCCTAACTCCCCTCTCCAAACATTTGAATCCTACCATTTGTCCAGCTCACCACTATCATCCCGAGGTGTCGCATCCCAAAACTACCCTCTACCAGTTCCATGTCATAACCCCGTAATCATGTCCCCTCCAGCTAACCCTTACAGGTCATATCCATTCTGTTAATCTCCCAATCGCCTTTTTGTACGTCAATCATTTTCACACGTCAGATGTCCTTCACCTTACCCTCTCACGCTCTAAACGATCCGTTGGCACTTTATGACTCACCACATACCCACTGTTCATCTGACTTGTCCTTCTTCACCCAACAGATACTTGTCCACTCAAATTCAACCCCGTTTCGATTAGTTCCCATTCCACTCACACTCCCTGCCTATTAGAGACTCATTTTCCTTCGCCTCTGCAACACCTCATCCAACTAGATTTTTTAGTCTACTAACGTGTGTTCAATGTGCAGGTACCAAAGGAAATCAATGGCACCCAAAAGTAAAAAATCAAATGTAGAGGAAAATCATTTTCTCCCACCTCCTGTCGATCTCGACTGGATCCCATTAGCATACAAAGACTATCTAATCTCAGAAACCAAGTCTGAATTCGACTTTGTTGATCTACAGTCATGGCTCAAAGACACCTTCATCGATCAGAGTGATGAAATCGGGCTTTGGTAGTCAAATCTCCCTCTGTATCTTTTTCCCCAAGTCTATCACTTTCCTAAGTTCGCCCTCAAGTGCCAAGCACACTACCTCCCTGATCAAAGATCCATTGTATCTTCGTCTGGAGAAACCCTTTTCCTTATTTCACCCGACACCATCGATCATATGATGCAAGTGCCCAGAGTTGAACCCCATTCTCCCCTCACAATTGAAATCCTAACAGAATTGTATTAGAATATGACCTTTCCCCAAAGAACACAGATCTTCGAGATGTTTCTTCCACAAGATGCCCAATTCCCTAAGAAGAACCCTCCCTATCACTCGTCTATATTTTCCAAAAAGGAAAATCAGATTATCTCAACATTGTGTTGTTTGCTCGGTTATTTCTCAGACGAATGGGTGGATGAACCTATCTTAGGTTTCCTGTCCATTTTCTCTGCTAAAGAGAAAGTGGTCACCCATTTCGACTACAACAGTTTCTTGGCCAAGAACTTGCACAACCAGCTGGAAAATTTCCCTTCAGAAGGCATGCTCTGGCATTCTTCAATATTTTCCTACATGTTCATGTTCTATCAAGCAGACAAATTTTCCTTTCACATGTAGAAGATGGACAAGGAAGGAAAACCTCAAGCAAACACTTTATGGACGTCGTTGCTCAGGAGAAGCTCCATTTAGTTCACTTTCAAACAATTCATCGAGCTATTCTATCATCCAGTGGTAGGCATGCTCAGTGGAAGACCGGAGCCAAGGATAAACGAGGAGATCCAAAGGGTTCTGCACCTTTCAGATCTCACAAAGACTGGAAACTGGTTCCTATACCCGAATCACATAGAAATCAAAGTGTATGGCTGTGAACTATCTCCATACAAGTTTCCCAAGTATGTGCTTGTTCGAATATTCGCACTAGAGTATATTCATCAGATGATAAACTCAAATGACATCCATTTTGTGTCTCTAAAGAAAAAACAACAGATGATGATCAAGGGGAAAATAGGACCGTTTATCCTCAACAATCGAGTTGTCGGGGAAGAGGCAGATAAATTATTGAGGGAAATGAAATTCAACACCAGTTTTATTTGGCGATATGAACCCAGTGGGATCATTGCAAAGATGAGATCCAAGAACAAAATTTCACCTTATGCTCACACTCTCAAACTAGAAATTGAAAAATATGTGAACCAGACAAAGTGGGAAACAAACACTATGGTAGATACAGAGCCACATGCATCCCCTTAAGTCTTTTTTTCACTGACTTCCACTCCACAGGTGTCCAAGGAAAAAATTCCAAGGAAGGATGATTCACCTTCAATCACTGAGGTATCGACAAAACATTTTTAGGTATACAACAAGAAACCCAAAACCACTCATGCTACTCACATGTCTGGTGAGGAAGAGTCCTACTCTGCCAAAGTGATTGAAAGAATACATCAGGTGATGTCAACTTCTTCTTCAAAGAAGCAGACAGAGATAGTTGTGACCACCCAAGCTCCACAAGGATCTGCATCTGTAAGCATTTTTTAGAAATATGATATGATTAAAAAGAAGAACCAGATGCTGACTAATAGCACCTACTCCTAGTTCTGGAAGCAAACCTCCATAGCACAACACAGACTATTGTCATCCTTTGACACAGAGAAAGGAATAATGCATCTGGCATTCCTGCAAGCACAAGTGCCTCAACCCAAAGAGATCACTGACTATAAGAGGTCAACTATTGTTTTTGACACTAAACAAGTCCATCTAGCTGACCAGATGGATTTACACAGATAGACTGTAGAAATGGTCTTCTCCACATTAGCACATTCTTCCTCTACCACAGCTAAGTTAGAGGTATCTTTAAGCAATGTTCAAACCCAACTGAAGTTGGAAAAGATATCCTATTTTGCAAAAGACAACAGAGTAAAATCCTTAGAGGAGTTGGTGCTCAAGATTGAGTACAATCCCTCAAATGTAAAAGCGACAAAGGAGATGATAAAGAAGAAGAATGTTGAAATTGCATCTCTAAGAAAACAGCTGAAATTGCCACCAATAGAGGATTCACAAGCTAAAGAAATAGTCGAGGCAGAAAATGAGAAAGAAGAATTATTCAAATTTATCATGCAGCAGAACGCACAGCTCAGGCAAATGGAGGCAGAGTTGGAAAATTTATTGAAAGAGAAGGAACAATCGAACCCTATGGAAGTCATTCCATGGAGTGTATTTCCCATCGACGAAGTCACTACAACAGTTATGCCAACAACCACTACTGCAGAAATTCCATCAGCAACTCCATTGACAACACTAGAAAAAATTGTGGAGCTAGCAAAGTCCATGGAGGAAATGAATCTGCAGGAAACAAAGATTAATAGGTTGAAAAGGGAGGTTGAAAATCTCTAGGAACTCAAATATCCTTTCCAAACAAGATACAATGTTGAGAGACAGGAAACAGAGAATCTTAAGCAAGAATTACAACAGCTCCAGAAACAAACAGTGGCAGGTAAGACATTAGCAAAGGCTAAGGAAAATATATGGGCAGATATCTCGAAATCCATAAATGAAATTTGGCCCATGCTACAAATCATGTTCAAGAAACATGATCTGGTGTTAAAGAGTAGGCAGGCCATTGATAGGATAAGAACAAAGCCGGGTGAGATGCCCTCGACAGCCAACAAGATCATCAAGTTTTTGAACTCAAAAACCAGAGAAGAGATGGAAGAACTGAAAGTCGAAGACATAACATAGACTATCCTTGAAGTAAAAAGAGTGTTGACTAAAAAAGGATTAATGTTACAGTTGGAGGAAAAGGCTCATAATATGGACATTGGAGTTCAGATATTTTTTAGCAAGATTGAAGCCTTACAGAAAAAGGGTATTCCCGATCTACGTGTCCTAAATGAGAAATTAATGACTTTGTCCAATTACAAGAAAAGGATCTTTACCATGGCCATAGACAGTTTCAAGTTTTCAGGGATGCAGGGCAGCATCACGGGCAAAGCGTTCTTGGAGACTCTGTAGCATGACCTCAACATACAACACGAAATCAAGTGCATCTTCCTCATCAAGCCGACTTTCGCTACATACACCGAGATGGACAAATTCTACTGCCGGCTATTGAAAGTTACCATCTCGAGCACACAAAGATGGGATGAGCTATGTGAATTGATTGAGTAAAGGTAAAGCCTCGTCTAGCTCAGCGTCCAAAACAGTCAAAGTCATCTGAATGACTCACCAATGGTGTTCCCCAAAATTAGCATGAGAAATTTGACACATCGTCATTAGTTACTACATTTATGCATTTTGTTAGTTAGTTAGTTAGACTCAGACTCCATCACGTCCTGATCAATAATGAAAGGGTCGTTGTAACTTTTATTATAAATATTTCCAACATAGAAGTATTGAGGGTTGTTGATCTTTACGCCCAAGCAAGCTCTAATCGCTATAATTTTTATCAAGAAGTTATCCCAGTAATACAAAGAGAAGTTTCGCAGGATTCCTACGTGTTCATCGTTGGTGAAGTTTCCTCTATCCAGGTAAAAGTTTTTCCTTCTCTGTTTTCCTATTGTCTTTCTAAATCTAATCTTTAAAAAGAAGTTAAAATTGCATAATTTTCTATTGTGTACTATTTTATTAATCTTTTAAAGATTTAAACATTTTTTCTTCCGACGTTATAACAAAGAAATTCTTAAATGATTTTTTGTTTTAACTGATATCTCACCTTTTCAGCAATACACCTTTATATTCCAAAAGAATCCAGCATTAGCATTATCTCGCCCTGTAAAACGAATCTTATAAAAGTTTCCTTTAACCTATATATTTCTAAAACGGACCCCATATCCCAATGGAATCATAAGTGATATTCAGTGATTTCATTTAAAACAATACAAACAACTCGGTTATATTCTTTTCAACTAGCCTAAAATCTTGAAAATCTAAACAAATCTAAAACTCATAGAGAGATCCCTCTCTGAAACTGGTAGGGCTAGCTCCCAGTTTAGAAGCGGTTGGTTAAGGTTACCTCTGTTAGTTTTCTTCTTACCTCACAACAACCTCTGGGAATTTACAGAGTGATAACATAAATGGCGACCATACTGGGGAAGAACTGAACAAACTTTCCACCCCTTGTTTTCTTTTTCCTAGAACAAAGACAACTTTATTTCTAGAAGAAACACAAACTCTAAATTTTATCTAGAAATAATGTTCAAAGGTTGTTAAAGTTTGTATATAAGTAGTTAAAATCTCCAAAAGAAGAAAAAAATCAACAGTTTTGGCTCCCAAAAGAATTTCTACCAGATCACACCCTGACCCAGAACCTGCAATAGTAATAGATAACCCCGAAAGACTACTTAGGAAGAACAACACTGTATAAATTTTGAGATGTAACAACTCACTTCCAAGGTCTTTGTCCATCCTAGACAAGTTAGGTATTCTTCCAGACCTTGAGCTTGAAATCCCCTTCCAAACAAGTCTTTTCAGGATAAAATCCGACAGTTTTGTAAGTAAAACGGTCTTGGACCAAACTTTTTTTCATCCCAAGACCCCTGAGATACGCCCTCCTAGAACTGAAGTTGATCGACGTTTTTACCCCGAGACTGATAAACTCGAGGACCTAGTTGCAAATCTTGGTCAAGCCTTAGACAAACTCCATCTTCAACAGTCTATCGAACTTCCTTATTTAACTATTGTTGCATTTTCTGCTAAACCCACACTAGGTCACTCCATCCCTCCAAGCCCCTCTTCCTCTATATCTTTAGGCATTTCCTCCCCTGTGACACAGGTTGTTGTTCAACCTCCTCCACCAATCATGGTGACAAGATATGCTCCATTGGTATTGGTTTCTCCTTTAGATGACATGCCCCAAGATTATCAAACCAGACTCCCACAGTTTGATAGTACTGGTCCCTTGAATGCACAACAACATGTTGAAAAAATGAACGATTACTTTGACCTGCAGGAAGTAGATGAGGTTGATGTGCAGATGAGATTATTTGCACAAAGCCTAACTAGAGAAGTCAAAAAGTGGTTCAAAACTTTACGCGCTGCTACCATTACTGATATTGTTGGTTTTCATCGGACTTTCCTTGACCGGTGAGAGGTAAAGAAAAATCCTCTCCAGATCCAATCTGAATATGAGAACATCAGGAGGAACCCCTGAGAGACGGTGCAGGATTACTGCACTCTTTTCAATAATTTATACAATGCTATCCCAATTGAAACCAAACCACCACAAGGTTTGGCGTTAATAAAGTTCCCTGGTGGTTTTGACGCCGACATGTCATATCAATTGAGGGAAAGAAATGCAGCAACTCTGGAAGACATGAAAAGAAGTGTTGTTAGTGTAGAAGCAAATCTTTTGGCAAGAAGGGCCAGGCAGAGAACAAAAAAGAGGGTTACCATCAAAGAAGAACCTTATACTTCCTCATCAGATGCCAAATTAGACTCTCTCACCGGAGCTATGGAGAAAATGATGGAGAGACTCACCATGCCTGAAAGGAACCCACCTAGAGAGAACCAAGTTTCCCCTCAAATCAGGAACTCGAACTTTAGAATAAATCCACCTCAGATTAGACAAAGATATCCTAGAGATCAACGGGAACAAAGGGGACCTGATCAGCAAATTAGACCACCTCTCCAGGAAAACTATGCTGATGATGGGGAGGAATTAATTGAGGAGTTTGATGATACTCATATAAATCTAATGGGTGATCATGATCATGATCATGAATCTATTTTGCTCAACCAAGAAGAACATGAAATATTTCCCCTTTCACAAACAAAGGTAAATGAGGAAGCTGAGAAAACAGAACAACAAACCTTTGAGAATACTATAATGGAGGTTCACAGATAGTATAACTTGCGGAGTAAGAAGATTAACGAGAACTCTCCGAAGAGGGCTGCTGAAACCAAGAAAACCTCAGAAAACCTTCCCAAGAAATCCCCTGGGCAGAATGACGTTGAATCTCTTCCGCAAAAAACTCCAGAAATTCTTAAGAGACAAAGTCGGGCATAATCTTCATCAACCACTCAAACAGGTGTGCCTGCTCACAGAGTTTCTATCGATAAATCAGAAATATAGGGTTTAAACAAAACCACTGCTCCTTTCAACCTTGAAGGGGAACTAGCAAAATTGAATATTCCCATTCCCCTTTTTGAGCTGATGAACAAGAACACTTACAGGTCTCAGGTGATAAAAGATTTAAGCATCGAACCCGATATAGGTACCAAATCCTTGAATGTAGGACCTGTACACCACTCTGACACTGTTAACCTTGCCAATGATCAACCTGAACTCTTGTTTGGTCCTGAAGTTGATGGTCAAACTGATAATGGCATTGTGGCCCCTTTTTACATCAACCTAAATATCCACGATCTGATATTACACAACGCTATGCTAGATTCGGGCACCTCTCACAACCTAATGCCCAAAGCCATGATGGAAAAGTTGGGACTCGAGGTCACCAGACCCTACAAATATTTGCATTATTTTGACTCCAGCAAGGTCAAATGTATAGGCCTGATTAAAGACTTATGCATCACCTTGGCTCAAATCTCGGCGAAGAGTTTGGTGATGGACATCGTCGTGGAAAATATTCCCCCCAAGTATGGGATGTTTCTGTCAAGGTCTTGGGGAGATAAATTGAGAGGAACCCTGCATCTCGATATGTCCTACGCCACCATTCTGGTTTTTGGTCAATAGAGAAGACTTTACAGGGAAACACTGATGAATTATATGGTCAATATTCAAAAAAAACCACAAAATTACCCATTGTATTCCATGCACTCAACCTGGATTCTTTCATTCTATATAACGACGATGATTTTGAAGAACAAATCTCACAACTGGAGGATGATGCACCTGATCCAAAGGATGATAAAGAAGTTGTCGAAGTAAGAAACCCCATGATTGAAGAAAGTGAGGAATTGCCAACAGACTTCTGGAGCATGGACTTTGATGGTGGTGTGAGTACAGAAGGGGTTGGAGCGGGAGTGTGGATGCGTAACCACAGATCAAAATACTCTAAGAATCATTCCTATAAATTGAACTTCCAATGTACTAACAACATAGCTGAGTACGAGGCTTTAATGCTCGGTCTGAAATTGTTGAAGAAGGTTGGTGCTAAGCAGATAATGATAAGGGGTGATTTTGAATTGATTATCAAGAAAATCAAAGGTGAGCATGCAGCAAAACATCCCAAACTTAGAGCCTATAGGAATTTTTTTTTATATGCTCTTCAATTCTTTACTGAGGTTGACTTGAAAGTGATGCCTAGGGGACAAAATATACTCGCAGACAGACTGGCTACGTCAGCAATTACCTGTAAAATCCCTTTTCATCCCACTCACAAGTACACAGTGGAGGTGAATTGTAGACCCACCATTCCTGACAACATCATATATTGGCAGGTATTTGGAAATGATGATCAAATTGAAGATTTTCTACAATGTAAAAATGAGTTTGAATGTACAAACATAGATTTAGAAAATGGTGACGAAATTGTAAATAAATCTGCTTTTGAGAATAACAGTGTAAATACAATAGATGCTTAAGAATTCAATGAAAATGATGTAGATTCTGATATTCTGCAATTGAAAAATAATGTATTACCTAGAGGTTTAGTTATGTTGGAAGATTTGTTTGATTTTAACGATGTGGCCAAAAAATCTAAAACTGAAGCTAGCGGTAAAGAGGTTGAAGATTACAACATAGGAACAGAAGAAAACCCCAAAATGGTAAAACTATCTAAATCCTTGTCACTAGAGAAAAAAAGCAAATACATTGCACATTTTAAGGAATATATAGATGTTTTTGCTTGGGGTTATGAGGACTTAAAATCCTATGACACAAGTATCATACTGCATTGGATTCCCATAAAATAAGAACACAAACCTTTTAGACAGAAACTTAGGAGAATTAATCTTAAGTTGCTTCCCTTGATAGAGAAAGAAATAAAAAAGATGTATGATGCCAAGATTATAGTCCCCTTGAGATTTTCTAAATGGGTTTCTAGCCTAGTTCCAACCAGGAAGAAAACTGGCAAGATCAGACTATGTATAGATTTCAGAAATATGAACAAAGCCTCCCTCAAAGACAATTACCCTTTACCCAAAATGGACCATATTTTACAAAAGGTGGTCGGATCTAGCAGGATCTCCTTATTGGATGGTTTCTCTGGTTACAACCAAGTTCTAGTCCATCCAGAATATCAAGAGAAGACAACGTTTACCACACCCTGGGGAACCTTCATGTATGTGAAGATGCCTTTTGGTCTGATGAACGCTTGGGCTACTTTCCAAAGAGTAATGGATATTGCCTTTGTGGATGAGACTGGGAAATTTATAGTCATTTATCTGGATGATGTAATTGTTTACTCCAAATCCGACGAAGAACATTTACTCCACCTCAAACGGGTGTTTGAGAAGTGTAAGAA
This sequence comes from Picea sitchensis, assembly GCA_010110895.2. Lineage (NCBI taxonomy): Eukaryota > Viridiplantae > Streptophyta > Pinopsida > Pinales > Pinaceae > Picea > Picea sitchensis. The sequence continues at coordinate 22,360 of SNQJ01S0167516.1, forward strand.
ATTTGGGATTTCATTGAATCCTAAGAAAAGACTCTTCGGGTTAGAGGAGGGAAAATTACTGGGAAACATCATCTCAAAAGATGGAATTAAAATAGATCACGGCAGGATAGAAGCCATCCAGAAGGTGGAACACCCTAGGAACCTCAAAGAACTACAATCTTTCATTGGAAAAATAAATTTCCTTAGAAGATTCATACCAAACCTGGCCGAACTTCTCAGGAATATCACCAATATGTTAAAAAAGGACAACAAAATCAAATGGAACGTTGAGTCCAAACAGTCATTTGAGCAAGTGAAACATCCTCTCACCAAATCTCTAGTTCTGATTAGCCTGGACTATACCAATGAATTTTACCTCTTCTCCTTCACATCTGAGCACACTATAGCGGTGGTATTGTTGTAGAAAAATAGTGAAGAGTATGAGCAAACCATAGCTTTTTTCAGCAAAGCCTTAAGAGACGCAGCATTGAACTATAACATTATGGAGAAACAAGCCTTCGCTCTGGTAAAGGCTATAAAGGATTTTAGGGTCTATATTCTCCACTCTCACACAATTGCATACATCCCAAACACATTGGTTAAGGATATCCTGACCCAGGATAATCCGGATGGCAGAAGAGGAAAATGGATTGCGGTTATTTTGGAATACGACATTGAAATAAAACCTACCAAATTGGTCAAAGGACAGGGTTTGGCCAAACTAATGGCTGAGTCTAATTTTCATGTTTTAGATATTAAATTTTTGGCTGCAGTAAATGGACTGGAAGAGCAGGCGACTCCAAACATAAAAGAGGCATTCTTAAACTCCCCTTGGTACGCAGACCTCATTTTTTTACTCCATAATTTACAGGCTCCTCCAGGTTTGACTAAGACCAAAGCTAGATTTATTAAATTGAAAGCATTGAAATTTTTTATTTTGGTACAAGACAAGAAGACAAGAGATATTAGGATATGCATAGATATCAGGAAGTTGAATGATGCTTTTTTGCATGACCCATTCCCTACACCATTCACTGACAAAGTGTTAGATAATGTGGGAGTCCAGGAAGTATATTCTTTTACAGATGGATTTTCAAGATACCATCAGATCCGGATTGCCAAGGAAGACCTCCATAAGACCACATTTACAATAGAATGGGGGTCCTATCAGTATACAATGATTCCCTTTGGATTAAAGAATGTCCCGGCCATCTTTTCTAGGGTGGTGGTCGAAGCATTCAAGGAATTTCTGCATAAATTCCTAGAAGCATATTTTGATTATTGGACTGTTTTTAGTTTATTGAAGAATCATATTGAATGTATAAGGCTAATGTTGGATAAATGCAAGTAGTTTCAAATTGCCTTGAACCTGAAGAAATGCATTTTATTTTCACCATTTGGAGTGTTGTTAGGTCATATTGTATGTAAGAAAGGATTGCTGGTAGATCCATCCAATATCGCCATTATAGTTGATCTACCCCCTCCTACTTCAGTCAAACAGATGTGCACTGCGTTGGGACACACATGATACTACAGGAAGTTCATCAAAGGATATGCTCAGATCACAACACCCATGGAGAAAATTTTGAAGAAATATTGTCAGTTTAGTTGGACAGAAGAATGCCAACAGAGCTTTGACACACTGAAACAAAAAATGGTTACTGCACCTATTCTGGTTTTTCCAGATTAGACCAAGGAATTTCATGTGCATGTAGATGTGTCTTCCATTTCTTTAGTATTTTTGTTAGCACAACCTGGAGGAGGAGATGTTGACCACCTATTAGCCTTTGCTAATAGGAATCTATCAACAGCAGAAATCAACTACACCACTACTGAGAGAGAAGGGTTATCCATGGTGTACGCGTTGCAGAAGTTCCACCACTACTTGTTGGGAGGACACTTTAAAATGTTTACTGATCACTCCACGCTAAAATACCTAGTCAACAAGCCAGTGCTGGGGGGAAGGATATGCATATGGCTTCTTCTATTTCAGGAATATGATTTTGAGATCATAGTAAAGCCAGGGAGAATGAACAAAGGTCCTGACCACTTGTCAAGGTTGGAACATGGTGAAGAGCTGACCAGTTTGGAGGATGCACTATTGGATGCACAACTACTGGCTATTATAAATAATGATGACCACTTCGCAGAGATAGTCTAGTTCCTATCAATGAGAATGACATCTAGTGAGTACACAATTCCTCAGAAGAAACAACTAGTAGTATGTGTTGCAGACTTCTCACTTATAGATGGAAATATATACAAGATGGGACCTAATGAGATATTAAGAAGATGTGTTATGGAGGCAGAGCGACCACTGATCCTCACAAAATCTCATGAAGGCATCACAGGAGGACATTATGAAGGAAACACAACTGCACAGAAGGTTCTTAGAGCTGGCCTTTGGTGGCCTACCTTACATAGAGATGCTAAAGACTATTCCAGATCCTGCAATGTATGCCAAAGAGTTGGGAAACCTTCCAGAAGAGATGAAATGCCACTATCACCACAACTGACCCTACAATCATTTGAGAAATGGTCCATTGAATTCTTTGGACCTATAAACCCACTAGGAAAGCATACAGGAGCAAGGTACATAATTACAACAACATAATACTTGACCAGATGGGTAGAAGCAAGAGAAATTAATGATTGTAGTGCAAATACAGCTACGCGCTTCATATTTGATGACATCATAACCAGGTTTGGATGCCCAAAGATCCTTATGAGTGATCAAGGCACACATTTCATCAATAATACAGTTGAAGCCCTGATTGAAGAATTTGTAGTCCACCATCAGAAGAGAACACCATACCATCCACAAGAAAATGGGGCAATCGAAGCATTCAACAAGATCTTGGAGACAACTCTGACGAATATTTGCAGTGTGAACAGGGATGATTGGGATTTAAGAGTACCAGCAATACTTTGGGCCTATAGAACCACTTGCAAAAATCTGACAATGCAGACACCTTTTAAGTTGGTATATGGTCTTGAATCTGTTATTCTGAGAATTGCTTCCTTTACAGATATGGATGACCCTGGCGATGTTCAAGAGAGGCTTGCACAGTTGATTGAATTGGAGGAAGACAGATTTGTTGCAGGATTCCATCAACAAGTACAGAAGGAAAGAGAGAAGGCCTACCATGACAGGAACATCAGGAAGAAAGCATTTAAACAAGGTGATCTAGTCCTGATATATGACAGTAAGTTCATCAAAAATCTTGGGAAGTTCAGAATGCATTGGCTAGGGCCATATGATATTTCTTATGTTACAGAGGGAGGAGTTGCGCAATTGAAGACTCTGAATGGGGAGTGGAAGGAAGGATTAGTGAACGAGAGCCGGTTGAAATTGTACTATGACAACCAACTGCCCCACAATTCTCAGTAAACGCAAGAAGAAAAGGGTCTAGGTACCAGGTGCAGTTGAAACTGGGTACCAGACACAGAAAAGACAGTCTGCACAAGGAGGAAAAGGAGACATAGAGCATAAAGAAGAGGCTACACTGCGTAGTCAGAAGTCGAAGTAAAATAGAAGGATCAAGTCTGAAGTGCCTCTGGACGAGTCACATGTGAGTGTTGGGGGGCTGTTGGCCCTTGGTTATGGAAGCAAGTGAATATAAAGGAAGAAAATTCAAAATGTGAACTTCACGCAAGACGTAGTGACTATTATTGGGTTGAAGTGAGAAAAAGAGCAGAAACGATGGAGAAAGTCCAAGAAAGAAAGTCATTGGATGAGGAGGTCAAGGATGAGAAATCAGAAAGGAAGAAGGATCGTGGACAACTCAGCAAATGGAAAAATCCACCTTTAGATTCTTTGGAGCATCGTGTGAGAAGAAAGGAAAGACAGGCTGGCGAAGCTCTGAAAATACAGGTCAAGTTGACCTAGGGTTTTAGACACCTAGGGTTTTGGTATCTAGGGTTTTGGACACCTAGGTTTTGGCCTAAGGATGTTGGTGAGCTATTGTAATGTATAAATAAAGATCATGAGGACCTAGTTTGGGTTGGTACGATATTTTTGTTGATCTAGTGGTATTTTTGTTATGAGAGATTATTGTTATGTGAGGAAGAAGTGTTAAGTGTGAGAGCCTTCTAGTATTGTAAGATCTTCAGCTGGGTGAGAAGATCAACCCTACATCTAGGTGCAGAGGGAAGGGAGAGAAAGAGAGGAGAGGAAAGAGGATCTTCTAGCTAAGAGCACAGACAAGAACTGTATGCTTTGTCTTAATATATTATAAAGTACAGTTATGTGGATGTAGACCTAGAGAGAGGGTGAACCACGTATATCTGGTGTTGTGTGTGATTGGTATTTTGTCTCTGTCAATTGATATACTGTGATTGCATTACTGTTTTAGATCTGATAAGTAGATGTGCAGAGTAGATCCTAGTTGATGAGTGATATATGAATGTTGTGTTGTTCTTGTATTAGATCCACTTGATATTCCCCCTGGCTGTATATATTTTTGTCCTGCAACCCCCTCATAACTGCTTCGGGTGAGACTGCATCTGCTTCATAGGTGTTTCTGAAAGGGCCAATACTTAGGGCTTGTTGGTGCGCTCTTGGAGCTAAACCCTGGTTCTACCCCTGTGCCAACACTTGGCATTGGACTTCTGTAAAATATCATGAACATGTTATCGGATGTGCTAGATCCTCTCAATGAACTAGGTGGCTTTGTCAGCTTCAGTTGGAGCATGTGACAAGTCTTCCTGGGTGGCCATAAGGAGTAGTGTAACATCCATGGGACCCAATTGTTGGAATCCCAACCCCACGCAAAAGAGGTTTTGGTCGGTTGAGATATGTATGGCTCTTCTATAGTTGTATTGAATATAGGGAAGACTCTCATCCTAGGTGTGGGGGTGCTTGGAATTGTATATGTGCATGATGTGCACAATCATCTGGTTGACAACCTCGGTTTGGCCATATGTCTAGGAGTGGAAGGCAGGGGATTTGGTGAGCTTGGCATCCAGCAGTGACCAAAGGCTCGACCGGAATGTGTTGAGGAACCGGTTGTCCCAATATGAGATGATGGTTTGTGGGATCCCAAAGTGTACCCACACTCGTTCAAAGAAGAACTTGGCAATAGCCTCTGTTGTGATTCTCTTCTTAAAGGTGGTCATAATAGTCATCTTGGAAAATTGGTCAACAACCAAAAAAACACAGTCATTTCCCCACTTGGTGGATGGAAGGCCTAATATGTAGTCCATTTAGATGGATTCCCAGGGCCTTTCAGGAGTAAGAAGAGGAGTGTACATTCCTTGTTTCTTAGTGGTCAGTTTGTAAATAGCATAGGCAGTGTAGGACCAGATATACTTGATGACATCCTACTGAAGTTTTGGCCAGTAGAAATGTCGATGCAACACTTCTATTGTATTTTCCACACTGAAGTGTCATGCCACCCGACTGTAGTGGGCTTCCCAAATCAGCTTCCCTCTCTCGCTTGATGGAACATAGAGCTGGACCAAATGGAACATCATCCCATCATGAAGATGGAAATTAGTGACAGTTGTGTTTTCGCCCAACATATGGTAGGTGTTGGAGAAGTCAGGATGTGTCTCATAGAGGTGGGGCCATTTGAAGGTCTTGTGGCCACAAGATTTTAGCACTGTGGTGAGTGCATCGATTGGAGGTTGATTGAGGTAATCAACAAATCGATTGGTACTTCTTCTTTTATACTTGTTGTTGAGGTGGAACCGCTGCAAATATGTGGACCACTTCTGATGGTAGTCATTATGGAATTTGCCTTATGTCTGCATGAACTACAATGACTTATGATCAGTGTGGATGATTGTCTCCTTCCTGAGAATATAATTCCTCCACTAGCAGCATGCTTTCACAATGGATTACATTTCTTTTTCAAAAGTAGGGTACTTACAGATGACATTTGATAGTGTATCACTATGATAGGCCATGGGGTGGTCGTGCTGAGTGAGGATTACACCCACATCATAGTCTAAAACATATGTCTCGATCTCAAAGGGTTGTTGCAGGTTAGGTAATGAAAGCATTGGGGTTGAGCACAAGTGCTTCTTCAAATCATCGAACACTCTCTATTGGGACAGGCCCCACACAATTTTTTCCTTACCACCACCCCTAGTTATTTGGTTGAGGGCCCATGCAATATGGGAGAATCCCAACACGAACCTGCAATAGAAATTGGCAAGGCCTAAGAAGCTATGAAGCTCAGTGAGGGTGGTTGGGGTTGGCCAATCATGGATGACTTGGATCTTGGTTGGATTAACATATAAACCATGTGCATCAACAATGTAACCGAGGTACTAGACCTTATCCATGTCGAAGGATCATTTTTCCAAGTTGGCATATAGCTTGTGTCATCGCAGAGTGTGTAGAACCTGTTGAATATGGTGCAAGTGTTCTACCCAAGTCTTGTTGTAGATGAGGATGTCATCTAGATGCACCACCACAAAAGAATTAGTGAAATCCCGCAAGATATCGTCCATCATCCTCATGAAAGTTGTTGGGGAATTTGTCAAACCAAAGGGCATGACCAACCATTCAAAAAGACCTTCTTTTGACTTGAAGGTAGTTTTCCATACATTTGTCTTCTCTATTGGGACCTGATGGTAGCCATACTTCAAAT
>SNQJ01S0167517.1:15771-35964 GCA_010110895.2 Picea sitchensis
TATATTTAAAAGGAAAATTTATTCATTACTTATGTACATGATATGCAAACTACAAGTTTTAATCTAAGCTTACAAAAAATTTAATGTGAAAATGGTTTGCTTCGAGGAAGCAGATAAAGAAAGCACATAAAAATGATTTTGGGCTTTTCCTTTATAAATCTAAACTAATATAAAAGGAATACTATGAAACAGAAATGTATGGATAGTCAAAAGCTGAAACATACATTCGAATTTCAGTGATAAAAAAATGACAGAAAAATGTAAAGGAGTTAACCTGTTAGTGAATTAGTAATGTTTGTCCAAGCGTCTTCATGATTAGAGAACATCCAACTACCATGTCCAAGAGGGAAACCTACAATGAACCTTAAGACTATTCTAAATAAATTCAAAACAATGTGTTGGTAGTTTGGGTGTTAATGATTGAAGCAGAGGAACCAACATAAACCTGTAATCTCATGATTATACATAATTACTGTAAGATAAATCTGAAAGTAATCTATACATTTCATTTTTCAATCAAAATCGAAAGATAAATCCTGTCGTTTTAACTAAAAACAAAATCACAACATTTATATTTTGAGAAGCAAATTGTAGATGGTATTAATAATATAATACCTTGCACATCACAGATCCTTTAATCTAAATATATCATATCTATACATGTATCAAGACATAACAAAACACAAATGATAACATTATAAACAGAAGGCTAAAGCCAAAATGTGTAAAATGTTATTTCATTAAGTTCCGGAGTCACCCGTCCATCTCTTGCTACCAGCAAAGATGTCTTCTATTACAAAATATTGTGTATTTAAAGAGTTTAGGTAAACTAAGCATCCTATATTCTAAGATAGGATCATATCTCAAAAGGATCTCAAAATTACAAAAATAGAGGGTCATAAAGACACTCAATATCAAACTGTATCTCCAAGATTATGAAAGTTTTTGTTTTGATTTACAAAATAAACCAAGAGGAAATGACTGATTAACTAAGTCCATAAATGCTCCAGCTTATGATATCACCACAATATACATCATATCCTCAAAGAAAAACGAAATGAATAAATTAAATATTTATTTAACCAATATTTTCCAAAATTTTACATGAGAATTGTCTGGCTACATAATCTGTTGATTATGTCGCTAGTCTTATTTTAAACAACGGAAATCTGATTCAATCCATATTAATTAGAAAAATAACAATAAAATCACAACAAAGATAAAAACAAATCTTACCTTTCAACTGAATACTAAATTCGACTCATAAAATCTCAGAGTTGATCACTGCTTTGACACACTCAGCATTTTTTATTATGACATTTCTAGTCCTTTTCAAGCGTTTTCCTTGCCTTTGTGCACTGATTTTGAGTTCATGGTTTTCACTTGTTAATGAGTCAATATGAGTTGTGAGGGTCTTGATATTTGCTTGAAGGACAGGAATATATGTGTAATATTTTCCTATCCAAAGTAAACACACTTCACACTGTAGATCTGGGATAGTTGGTTGAGGAAACACATGACTGTGCGTCAAAACACTAACACTGTCCACTGTGAGTTTTTGACTCAGTTTGATTCCTAGAAAATCTTTGTTGTGTTTTAGGCATGGTGGCAGGTTATTTACAAAATCGTAAGTCTGACTAAGATCCAGTTTAGAGTAATTAGGGTCCTCCTCTGCCAGGAAATTTTCGATCTCGGAATCAGAGATTTCATGGACCTCGATTGATTTTATCGAGCTCACATGAGCTTTTGATTTATTTCATAAGATCCTCGAGATTAATCTCCCAGTTTTTGTTTTTCTAAGCCCTATGTCTGAATTGTTCTTTGACAATTGGTGCGAGTGCTTATTTACGATATTTGAAATGGTATTAGGGAAAACATATTGCTCACGCTCAGGATATTTAATGACCCTAGGGTCAGCATCCTGTTGCTCGGACATGGTCTCATCGAGCATAGCCTTATCACAAGGTTCTTTGCATAAGAAAATTTTTCTGTCAATGGAAGGAACATGAGGCCTTTCCATTATAAGCTTATCAACCACAAGAATCTCTACAAGGTTTAATGTAATAAATCCATTTCAAAGTATCCCAATTGTCACCTTGTAGTTTCAAATGATGGACAAACAAAAACCCAATTAAACCATGGTGGAATAAACTAGAATTCAAACTCTTCATTTTATATCTCTTGGCCATTTTATATAAACTCCTCCATAAGTAAAAAGGCATGTTTAACTGGAAACCGATAAACCGCATGAGTAATCTTATATGATAAAGCAAGACGAGGCCGTAGCGACCTTCACAAGTCACAAATTTATTTAACACAACCAGTAACCCATGTCATATATCTTTCAACAGAGAAATCGGCATACCTTTGTCGCAACACTGAATTTTTTGGGAGGTGAAGAACAGACCCCACGGTACCTCGTCCATCTTTGAGTTTTTAAACCATTTTTGGCCCGAAAGGGGAAGACCTTTTTCCTCACTCAAGAATTCCTCATTGATTTCCAATTGCATGTCGCCCACTTTATCTCTACACTCATCGAACATGAGGGAAAACTCTTGGGCTGCATGTAAATTATAACCCTGAAACTTCTCAAGAAACACAATCCAACCCTGATTTTTAAGGTATTCTCTCGTATCATCACACAGTAGCAAAGTATGGGGGCCATTTGGCTCAATATGGACGACCGGGGCCATGAGGGTTCAAACAGGCAGGCATGAAGGCGGCCAAAATTCACTATGAGCATGAAGGGTTTCAGAAACAGAGGCAACCAGAGTGAATACTAAAGGAATAAAACTCATTGTTACCCTAGTGCGGCCAAAATGAGAGCATAAGGGGTTTCATACCATGAAAATCGGGTGTTTTGTGTAATGAATGCCAAGAGTACAGAACGAAACCCAAGACTTTAACTTGGAATGATGGATCTATTGATTCAAACTCCCACCTCAAACAGAGTATAGGATACGACCGGGTGTGTTTGAATCTCATCATTGTGTAAAGGGTGGAGTTGATTTTCTAAGGTTATGAGAAGAGGTGTTTTACAAACCAAAGAATAACGACAATTTGAAATGAAAAAAGATTTACCAAGAATTATAAATGAAACAAACCCATAGTCTATTGTCAATCGATTCTTGGTGTAGCATTCAAGTACTCAAGATATATCTCATAATTCATGAGCAACTTAAAACAATTGTTTTATTGATATAAGATAAGCTTCAAAGAAAAACAACATTCCTTAAAAGATTTGTAAGAACATTTACCCTTCTAGAGACATAAGCCTTAGATACAATTGCAATACAATTATAAGTTCCAATGCTTCATTCATGCTTTCATTCATGAACGAAGCATGAAAACTAAAATAAAATAGGAACAATAGAAACACCCTTTCACAGCCAAAGAGTCACCTTCAAAAAGCAATATTTGTATGACAAAGCGTAGGCAGCTACATAAATTATTATTTGTCGCTTTAAAAGGTGAAAATATTGTGGAGCTACAAACAATGGCGACTTACTGGGAGAAGAAGTTATCTCTGCATCACCGACGAGTTCATTTTATGACTTCTTATAATGATTACAGATCAAAGACAGTTGAAGGGCATTACATAGTCCAATTTCAGATATCTTCCTGTTCAAATGAAATCCGATGACAAAATTTAAAAATGAGAGAAACGATATTCAAGTCAATGGATTTGATACTGTTAACAGGGCCACTGCTACCAACAGGCATCCATAGCCTCAATAGGGATTTCAATTAACCCACTTTGACGCCTCTACCCTGTCCAAGAAATTTCAATTCAAAATGAAGGATGCTTATGACCAATATCAAAATCTGTACCTGAAACTTTTCTTTAACCTGACATTGCTTCACTGTCAGCGGGCCTGTTCAATACCCCGACGAATTTGTCATGGAATCATGTATGCATTTACCCACTGCCAAAAAACCTGTTCAGTATCCCGGCGGGTTTACAAACACTTGCCACAACTCTTGAGAAATTGTTTACAATTTGATATAATTTTAAAGATATTCAGAAGAGCGGGGTGATGCTGAAAATTCTAGTCTTTAGAACACTTGTTATTTTTCAGCCTTTAATTTTCTGCTTAGTTACCTTCATTATGACCTGAAGTTAGTTTCCTAATGAAATCAATTTTTCAAGGACAGGAAGGCATACTTGAGTTTCTTTCTTTAAAATCTAGGACAACGTAAAAATCCTTAAAGATGATCGTGTCTGCTCATAATTATAAAGTGAGACCGGGAAGTCTGTTTCAAACATAAATTTTCTTTAGTTAGTCTGTGTTTCATCAATTCACAGCATTGATTCTCTTGAGAGGACCTTAACAGTTGCTTCATAATGATTCATTCTAGATCCCCTCCATGAACTAAAAGGTGACATGGACATGAATTTAACCAAAAAGCAACGAAAACAAACAAGATGAAAATAACCAAAATCTGAAAATAAAATAAATCAAAACAGAAAAATATGTACAAAAGGTGGATCTGGAACTATCATGAAAAATACCTTTTGAGAGCTTGACCATTCACCGGGAAGGTGTCTAGCTGTCCCTCTAAATTTTGTAGGCGGAAAGAGTTGGGACCTAGGTTTTTAGCGATTAAGAAGGGTCCCAACCATAGGTTCTGGAACTTGGTATGTTCCCCTTTTCTCTCATGAGGTTTATCCCATTTGAGAACCAGATCTCCTACCTCGAAGTTCCTATCCGAAGTAGAGTTTGAATCGAGCCATCTTTTAACAATATGTTGATGTTGATCTAGTCTCTCTTTTGATTGTGCTCTTACTTCCTCTAATTTCATAATTGTTTGTGATAATTGCAGAGAGGGAAGTAGAACATGAGGAGGGAGAATCGCTTCTCTTCCGTAGACGAGAACGAAAGAAGAATTACCAACAGAATTTTCCAGTGTCACCCTATCAACCCAGAGCGCATTAGAAAGTGTGTTGTGCCAGTTTTTTTGGTTTTTGGAAACTGTCCTCTTGATGATTTTGATCAGGTTTTTATTTGTTGATTCTGCTAAGACGTTTCCTTGGGGGTAATAGCTGGAAGAATATTTCAGTTTTATCCCTTTTTCCAAATCAAAAACACTCATATCAAGGGACGAAATTTAGGAAGCATTATTGAAGACCAAACACTCAGGAATACCGAATCGAGTAATGATGTTTGAATTAAGGAAAGATATTACCTGACTAGTGTTTACCACTTTTAGTGGTGTTGCTTTGGACCATCTGGTAAAATAATCCGTTGTTGTAATGATGTACTTATGTTGCTATGAGGAAGTGGGGTTAATCGTCCCTATAATGTCAAGACCCCACTGTTAAAAAGGAGAATCTACCGCAACAGGATGCAAAGGGAATGTTTCCTTCCATACTCGTCCAACAACCTTTTGGCATATTATGCATTTACGACATAATGCATGGGCATCTTTGACCAACATGGGCCAATAATACCCAGCTCTTAATACTTTGTGAGTAGTGGTGTCTCCACCAAAGTGCCCACCAGCTTCACCTGTATGCAGTTCAGATAATACTTTCTCTGCTTCGTCTCTTTCCAAACAACGCATGAGGACGTTATCAAAAATTTTACAGAATAATATGCCATTTACCAACTGGAAAGGTGCAGACTTTAGTCTTAATGCTCTTCTATTTTTTGGATTGAGATGGTGAGGAGAATAACCGTGTGTTAGATAAAACTTAATATCATCAAACCAAGAATTAGCAACAACTTGTGTACAGCATATTTGATTTTGACTATGTTGATTTACAGTTAAGACATTAATTTGACTCTTGTTGCTCTTCAATTGAATCAGCCACTAGTTTGCACATACCTTGACCTCTGACAATTTGTGCAAGGGTAATTTCGAGGTCATACTCTTGTAACGATGTCATCCAGTTTTCCCATTTTTAGCCCAATTCCTTTTGTACTAATAAGTTTCTGACAGCAGGATAAGTCACAATGACTTTAGTTCTAGATTTCAGTAAATATGATCGAAAATGTTTTGCTGCTTTGAAAACTGCATAAGCTTGTTGATCTACAACCGGGTAATTAAGCTATGCTCCTTTAAAGGTTGAGCTCATAAAGGTAATGGGGATTTAATTTCTTTCAATGTTATTTTGGGTCAACACAGCAGCATAAGGTCGATCAGAGGCGAAAGTATAAAGAGTGAAATCTTGTGAAAAATCAGGACTCATTAAGGAAGGAGCCTCCACTATGGATTTTTTTATGGAATCAAAAGCTTGATTTTCCTGCGGTCCCCAATGATACTGAACATCATTTTTAATTAATTTTTTCAATGGCCTTACCATTTCTGAAAAACTTGGGACAAACCTTCTGAAAAAATTGATCTTGCCTAAAAAAGATTGCATAGATTTTTTGGAGGAGGGAGGAGGAAGTTTGGCAATGGATTGAGTTCTTTTAGGATCAATGATCATCCCATCACTAGATAATATGAATCCGAGAAGTTTTCCTTGTTCCACTACAAAGATATACTTCTTAGGGTTTATGGATATTTCGTACTTGCGGCACCGTTGTAGGACAGACCTAAGGTGAGACAAGTGATCTTTCTTGTTTTTGGAGTAAACATTAACATCATCAAGATAGACCACTACGTATTGATTGATGAGACCATGAAAATCAATATCTATTGCTCTCTGAAAAGTGGCCCCGGCATTTATAAGTCCAAAAGGCATTTTCCTGTAGGCGTAAGTACCCCATGGGGTACGAAAAGTGGTTTTTAACTGGTCTAGGGGAGACATGAGGACCTGGTTGTATCCCGAAAAACCGTCTAGCAATGACAGTCTTTCGGAACCAGATACCAGCTAAAGAATTTGTTCCATTGGAGGAACAAGATAATTGTCTTTGTCAGACGCTCAGTTCAAGTTCCGAAAATCGACACAGAGTCGAATTTCACCACTTCTCTTCCTTACAGGGACGAGGTTAGACAAGTGATCTTTCTTGTTTTTGGAGTCAATAGTAATGTCATCAAGATAGACCACTATAGATTGATTGATGAGACCATGAAAAGAAATATCCATTGCTCTCTAAAAAGTGGTCACGACATTTATAATCCCAAAAGGAATTTTCCTATAGGCGTAAGTACCCCATGGGGTACGAAAAGTGGTTTTTAACTCGTCTGGGGGAGACATGAGGACCTGGTTGTATCCCAAAAAATCGTCTAGCAGTGACAATCTTTCGGAACCAGATACCTGCTGAAGAATTTGTTCCATTGGAGGAACAACATAATTGTCTTTGTCAGATGCTCGGTTCAAGTTCCGAAAATCAACACAGAGTCGAATTTTGCCACTTTTCTTCCTTACAGGGATGAGGTTAGGCACCCATTGTGTGTGTCTTACTGGAAAGATTATCTTTGCATTCAATAATTCATTTAGTTCTTTCTTGACTGTCGGTTCTAGCTTAGGGTGCATTTTTCTCAGCTTCTACTAAAAAGTTTGAGTCTGGGGTTTCATGGAGATGATATGTTGTATTATGTTAGGGTCAAAAATTTTCAAATCAGTGTATGTCCAAGCAAAGACATCTTAGAATTCTCTAAACAATTTTATAAAAGTGAAACGCTCTTGCTTGGAACATCCCGTTCCCAGATTGATATATTGTGGATTATCATTAGTCCCTAGATTTACCTTTTCATGGGTCAAGGAAGAACTGCTTGTTTTACAATTTACCGATTTTCTAAATTTATCATGCAAATCATTAAAATTTTCTAGTCTTACCACGGATTTAGGGATAGAATTTACCAGATCCGATGTTGATTCGAGAGACCTCAAGTTGGATATTACCGTAAAATTGTGGAGATCTTCATCGTGGGTGCCTTCATCAATAACCGCACCTTGGAAGGTGTCCTCCATGTGCAAAAAACTGATGATCTGTTGATCATCATCAAACACACTCCAATTAGTGACGTTGTCTAGGATTGATGGTCTGAACAACAACTCAATTGAAAATGCATTTGGAGAAAGACCTTCTGAAGGAAAAAGTTTGGAAGCAATGTTAGCTAATAAATCAACCTCATAATTGTTTAATCTCGGAATGGAATTGATGTTAAATGCGGAAAACTTGTGCATTAGATTCCATACCTCGGTTTGATAATTTTTCAGGTGTGGTGATAGGAAATGTATGGAATTTCTTACCTGTTTGACCGTAATTTCCGAATCGTCAAATACCATTAAGTTTTGTACGTTCATATCTACCGCTTTCCTAAGTCCCTGAAAAAGTGCCTCATATTCGGCGGTGTTGTTTGTACATTCAAACTCTAAACGACAGGCGATAAAAGTTTTATTACCTGCCAGGTCGATGAGTACACACCCTGCACCAAATCCTTCTTTGGATTTGGATCCATTGAAGTAAAGTGACCATATCTGAGCTTCATCGGCAGTGTTTGGCGCATTCGATAAAGTTGTTGATTGGGTGCATGTCATGAGCTCTGACTGTTATTCCAAATCAGTGATGGCGGAGGTTTCAGCCATGAAGTTACCGAAGAAGATTTCCATTCCCTGTATTTCAAGTGAATTAGTGGAAGCACTAAATGGTTCATTAGAATCGTTCAAATCCGTCACGGTGTGCTTGAGGTAACGTTCATAATTAATCCTAATTTTGTTTGGCTTTCCATTCTCTAGTAGTCACAAATGAGACCAGTCTGTTGCAAAGTATCAATGCATTAGTTCGGACCAATCCCTGCTTAAGAATAAACCATAAACTTCAGGGATGTCAACAACAATGATATCAATAATTTGGTGAACCTTAGGATTAGAGGATAGCCTAACGAGTACATTCTTTAGTTCACCAATTACCTTAACATTCATCTGATCGAGCTGAATGATTTTAAGACTAGAAGGTTGAACTTCAGCATTGACATTTGATGATGTGTCAGAATCTACCATGCAATTATGTACAATTCTATTGAAATTTTCAAAAGTTAATAAGAAAGGTGGGACATTTTTGCGAGTATTAATAGCATAATTCTGTTGATTTTTAGTCGTTGTCCCTTAAATTAATTTATCTTCA
Organism: Picea sitchensis; assembly: GCA_010110895.2. Lineage (NCBI taxonomy): Eukaryota > Viridiplantae > Streptophyta > Pinopsida > Pinales > Pinaceae > Picea > Picea sitchensis. The sequence continues at coordinate 24,792 of SNQJ01S0167517.1, forward strand.
TATGATACAGTTTTTTCAGTGAAGTCCCTTTTATCTGAGGGTTCAAGTGTTGTTTTAGCAGCGACCTTTTGAGCTATTTTAGGACTAATTTCTGCAATTTTCTTGCTATTCAGATTGTCGTTTTTACTGTTTTCTGAAATGTTCTGAAGCATTTTCTGCAGCAGAAAAGGAAACTTCAAAAGTTAGTAAACAGAAATATTAGCTCTAAGTTTCTTTAGATATTCAATAAAAATATATTCTAAACTTGGGGCTGTTGAATTCTGTTTTGTTTCAGTTTGTTTAAATTGTTTTGGAGGCACATTGGCACTTATTTCGGAAGAGGGTTTACTTTGAGTTTTTCTTCTGGTGTTGTAAGGATGGACAGTTTCAAAGAGGGTTTATTTTGAGTTTTTCTTCTCAAAAGTTGTAAGGATGGACACAAAATTGGCCCCAAAAATACTTCCGAAAAACAACTGAAGACATTGGGAGATGATTCCTCTCTTCTTCAACTCAAGCTGTTTCTTCTTCAACTACATCTTCGGAATTCTTAGGGGGAACTAAGTTATCATGTGCTTCAAGGATAGTCTATATAGCGTATTGTAAGCTTTCAAAATTCATACCCTCAGGGATTGGATTCGGTCGGTTTGAGGGAAAAGGTTTTATGAAAGGAGGTTTGTAACTTACTCTGCTCGAAGATGTTTCTTCAGCTGATCTCCTCAAGTCTACGACTTGATTCGATAATGTTTGGAAGACCTTTTGTAAACTTTCTAAGTCTGAGGTTTCTGATTGTGTTTTGGTTTGGGGATGCCTAGGAAGAATTTCTATTTTTTTTTAGAAGGCGGGGTTATTTCTGCCTCATTACTAAGATTATCTTTCAAGATCAAAATATATTTTTCGATTTGACTTGCCTCCTCGAAGACTTCCAGTAACGTTGACTTCTTATACCTTTTAACTCAGATTGCTATATTATTGTGTAGAGATTTAGTGTAATATTCCACAATAAGGCTTTCTGCGAGCATTGCATCGGTGGGGATTCAATTTTTTAACGTGAGTAACCTTTAGTTAAAATCTGTTACTTTCTCCTTATAGTTCATCTTTAAGATGGAGAGTTCCATGACCAAGACTTCAGGAGATTTATCATCTCCGAAATTCTCTAGGAAATAGGACTTGAATTTGTCCTAGGATACAATGGTGTGAGGTTGTTGGATGAAATATGATGTAGAGGCATTGCCCTCAAACATTTAAGGAAAAAGTCTACATACTACATCTTCATGTTCTACACTTCAGATTCTAATGGCTAGCATGAATTTCTTTATGTGATCTTCGGCGATTTGTTTAGAATATGGATCAAACTTAGGTACCCATTTCTTCGGGTGCTTTGGTAAATCGTGATGGGGTCCAGGTACAACCACATCATCTTGATCAAGCCAAGGTCTAGCGGAATTGTTTTGCTTCCATGTCTAAGAGGGAAACCTGCAATGAACCTTAAGATTGTTCTAAATAAATTCAGAACAATGTGTTGGTAGTTTGGGTGTTAATGACTGAAGAGGAGACACCAACATAAACCTGTAATATCATGATTATACATAATTACTGTAAGATAAATCTAAAATTAATCGGTACATTTCATTTTTCAATCAAAATCGAAAGATAAATCCTGTCGTTTTATTTGAAAACATAATCACAACATTTATATTTTGAGAAGCAAATTGTAGATGGTATTAATAATATAATATCTTTCACATCACAAATCCCTTAATCTAAATATATCAGATCTATACATGTATCAGGGCATAAAAAAACACAAATTATAACATTATAAACAGAAGGCTAAAGCCAAAATGTGTAAAATGTTATTTCATTAAGTTTTGGAGTCACCCGTCCATCTCTTGCTCCCAGCAAAGATGTCTTCTATTACAAAATACTATGTATTTAAAGATTTTAGGTAAACTAAGCATCCTATCTTCTAAGATAGGATCATATCTCAAAAGGATCTCAAAATTACAAAAATAGAGGGTCATAAAGCCACTCAATATCAAACTGTATCTCCAAGATTATAAAAGTTTTTGTTTTGATTTACAAAATAAACCAAGAGGAAATGACTAATTAACTAATTCCATAAATTCTCCAGCTTATGATATCACCACAAGATACATCATATACTGAAAGAAAAATGAAATGAATAAATTAAATATTTATTTAACCAAAAATTTCCAAAATTTTACATGAGAATTGACTGGCTACAGAATCTGTTGATTCTGTAGCTTGTCTTATTTTAAACAACGGAAGTCTAATTCAATCCATATTAATTAGAAAAATAAAAATAAAATCACAACTAAGATAAAAACAAATCTTACCTTTCAACTGAATACTAAATTCGACTCATAAAATCTTAGAGTTGATCACTGCTTTGACACACTTAACATTTTTTATTATGACATTTCCAGTCCTTTTCAAGCGTTTTCCTTGCCATTGTGCATTGATTTTGAGTTCGTGGTTTTCACTTGTTAATGAGTCAATATGAGTTGTGAGGGTCTTGATCTTTGCTTGAAGGACAAGAATATCTTTGTAATATTTTCCTATCCAAAGTAAACACACTTCACACTGTAGATCCAGGACAATTGGTTGAGGAAACACATGACTGTGCGTCAAAACACTATCACTGTCCACTGTGGGTTTTTGACTGAGTTTGATTCCTGGAAAATCTTTGTTGTGTTTCAGGCATGGTGGCAAGCTATTTGCAAAATCGTAAGTCTGACTGAGATCCGGTTTAGAGTAGTTAGGGTCCTCCTCTGCCAGGAACTTTTCGATCTCGGAATCAGAGCTTTCATGGACCTCGATCGATTTGATGGAGCTCACATGAGATTTTGATTTATTTCGTAAGCTCCTTGAGATTAATCTCCCAACTCTTTTGTTTTTAAACCCTATGTCTAAATTGTTCTTTGAAAATTTGTGCGAGTGCTTATTTATAGTATTTGCAATGGTATTAGGGAAAACATATTTCTCACGCTTAGGAGATTTAATGACCCTAGGGTCAGCATCATGTTTCTCGGACATGGGCTCATCGAGCGTAACCTTATCACATGGTTCTTTGCATAAGAAAATTGGTCTATCAATGGAAGGAATAGGAGGCCTTTCCAGCATAATCTTATCAACCACGGGAATCTCTACAAGGTTTAATGTAATAAATCCATTTTTAGTTAGGAAAGTATCTCAATCGTCACCCTGTAGTCTCAAATGATGGACTAACAACAAAATAATTAACCCATGGTGGAATAAACTGGAATTCAAACTCTGCCTTTTATATCTCTTAGCCATTTTATATAAACTCCTCTATAAGTAAAAAGGCATGTTTAACTAGAAACCGATAAACTGCATGAGTAATATTATATGATAAAGGAAGACGAGGCCATAGCAGCCTTCACAAGTCACAAATTTCTTTAACACAAGCAGTAACTCATGCCATCTATCTTTTAATAGAGAAAGCAGCATACCTTTGTCGCAACACTGAATTGTTCAGGAGGTGAAGAACAGACCCCATGGTACCTCGTCTTGCTTTGAGTTTTTAAACCATTTTTGTCCCAAAAGGGGAAGACTTATTGCCTCACTCAGGCATTCCTCAGTGATTTCCAATTGAATGTTGCCCACTTTAGCTTTGCACCCATCGAACGTGAGGGCGAACTCTTGGGCTGCTTATAAAATATAACCCTGAAACTTCTCAAGAAACACAACCCAACCCTAATTTTTAAGGTCTTATCTTGCATCATCACACAGTAGCAAAGTCTGGGGGCCATCTAACTCAATATGGATGATCAAGTCCATTAGGGTTCGGACAGGAGGGAATGAAAGTGGAAAAAATTCACTGTGAGCATGAAGGGTTTCACAAATAATGGCAACCAGAGTGAATACCAAAGGAATAAAACTCACCATTACCCTAGTGCGGCCAAAATGAGAGCATAAGGGATTTCATACCACAAAAATCTTGTGTTTTGTGTAATGAATGCCAAGAGTACAGAACGAAACCCAAGAATTTAACTTGGAATGATGGATCTATCGATTCAAACTCCCACCTCAAACAGAGTATAGGATACGACTGGGTGTATTTGAATCTCATCATTGAGTAAAGGGTGGAGTTGATTTTCTAATGTTATGAGAAGAGGTGTTTTACAAACTAAAGCATAATGACAATTTGAAATGAAAAAAGTTTTACCAAGAATTATAAATGAAACAAACCCATAGTCTATTGCCAATCGATTATTGGTGTATCATTCAAGTACTCAAGATATATCTCATAATCCATGAGCAACTTAAAACAAATGTTTTATTGATATAAGATAAGCTTCAAAGAAAAACGACATTCCTTAAAATATTTGTAAGAACATTTACCCTTCTAGAGACATAAGCCTTAGATACAATTGCAATACAATGATAAGTTTCAATGCTTGATTCATGCTTTCAGTCATGAACAAAGCATGAAAACGAAAATGAAATAGGAACAATCGAAACACCCTTTTACAGTCGAAGAGTCGCCTTAAAAAAGCAATATTTGTATGACAAAGCGTAGGCAGATACAGGAATTATTATTTGTCACTTTAAAAGGTGAAATTATTGTGGAGCTCCCAACAGGTTGTTATTGGTAGGCGCGGGGGGTCCCTGACTTCCCCTTGCCACACTTATGGATGCAGAAGCCTAAGCCATATTTTTCCCTTGTAGAAAAGGGTTCGTCGGAATAACAGGTTGTTGTTGCACTAATAGATTTTCGGATTATGCAAGTCGAGGGCATAGGTGAGTCAGGTGGTCTTTCGTGAGGAGATTACATGGATATTTCGACTTCTTCTTCTTCGTTTTTCCCTACCAGCATTATTGGTATCATTTTTATCCCCTTTACCCTTCTTATTTATTTGTTTCTTATTTCCCTCGTTCTGTTGGTTGGCCTTGGGATTTTTTGACTGCACGTTGTGTACATCTAGCATCTGTGTAGGGAGAGTAGTTGAACTCAGAGTCTGTCTGGACATAGTCAATTGTATCGACAATTGTTGCAATTGATTCGACAACAGGTCCTTGGACTTGCTTTGTGATGAGCCCACAATGTCTTCAGCGTGGGCCCAGACTTTTTCTTGGGCTTATCGAGAGTAGATCGCGATGCATCTGGCAACATATCGTAGAGAATGCCAAACTAAGATTAGATCAGTTCAAGTTGTTGGGCTCTCATAATTGCCTCCTCTTCTGAAAACACCCACGAAGTCACCATGTCCTTGGATATGCAGAGCACCAAAGACATCAAAAACCACTCAAGCAAGAAATCAAGAGGGACCTTGACCTTAATCAATCTCTTTCTACGCCATCATTCTCGAATATGATTAGAGATGTGTTCGACCTTGGTTTGCTCAAAGTTGGATAGCAATTCAGTGTTGACATCCTATCTCCTAGGTAACTGGAAATGGTTCAATAAGACCATCACCAAGTCATTGAAGTAAGAGTACCTTGAGCCATTGAGCTCAATATACCACTTTGCAGCACCCCCTATAAGAATGTGTTGAAAAAGGCGCAACTGGACAGAGTCATCTTTAAGCGTGTTTGACGAGCACCACAAATGAAAGGTCGTCACATGATCACCTAGATATTCACTAGGATTCCCCTCAAATTTCAGAATATCCAAAGGAAACTTAGCTTGCATGGGGGGCCAACGCGGATCGTGACAAATCGGATCATTCAGTAATATCGACAAGTTTGGAATATGTAAAGTATCCAGAAATGGTAGTTTTGGTTGTGAATTATTTATAGGAAAAGAGAGCCCTGGATTTTGAATGGAACTAGGTTGCCAGGAAAAGTTGGACTACTAGCCAGGGTTTTGGTAAAAACTGTGGCCTTGTTTAGTAAGTGGAAACTGCGTCTATTGAGGTTTCATTGGATGACTCTCGAAAATGGATGACATAGCTTGTGCAAGGATTGCTCCCTGCATTTTGTTCCAAGGAACTTGGAAGGGGTTTCCCCCAGCCGATTCGACGGGCATGGGTACATATCCTTGCACGGGGTTCCATTGAGTATGGAAGGGGTTTCCCCCGACCGACATCCCTTGTGAGGGAACCGAGCCCTGCCAAGGATTCCAAAGACCATGTGTGGAGTAAACTCCAGTTGGCGCTCCCTGTGAAAGAATAGTACCTTGCACCGGGTTATGTTGAACAAAGTTGGGGTTTCCCCCAGTCGAGAAAGCGGCCAAAGAGAAAGCGTTGTTCCCAAATGCACTGAACAAAGAGAAAAACATAGATCCCATCGACTTTATATAATATGAAGGTCCTAAACTGCCTCCACCAAACAAGTTATAATTATCATTTGACCCAATCAACTACTGAAAAGCACCATCGATCGAAGGGTACGGAGGAGGTATATGACCCCCACCGTAAGGGATAGCATTACAAGGGACATTAGTGCTTGCAGTTGACCCTTACAAGGGAGCGTTTTAGCTCCCTGCCCCCAGACCCATGGTCTATAAGGTAGAATAGGTAAGAATCGAGTTTGTATCAAAGTCGGGCATCCCATATCAGAAGGAAGCGCTCGTCGCACTCTGAATGAATGGAATAGTGGTCGAAACCGCTGAAGGTATCGTACCATTGCCTGAAGTTGAGGGAGTTGAGACAACTGTGGTCCTAATTGGCGAAGGTGGTAGAGGAGGTAGGATGCCCCCCGCATTAGTAGTTGTAACGGGAGTAAGGGGACTCCCAGACGAAGTAGCAGTATTCACTTCCATTGTCACTCATAGTACTAGCTAGCGCTCAGAAGATGTCACCTTGGGAGGGACAATATAAATGAAGATCAATGTCAACAAGTTAGTAATCAAAGGATTGGTTGGCCTAAAACCTTCAGTTTCAAGGTCAGAGATGGTGGATTCCTCTGGATCTGGAAAGTATCCTCTTGGAGCAGGATCGGGCACAGTTTCCTATGGCCCGGTCGCTTCAAACGACCCTTCTTGATCAAGTATTCGCCTCAACGGTGGTGGAGGTGGCTCCAAAGTAACTAGTGACAGGCCCTAAAGCCTTCGTGGCCGATGGAGTTGTTGATCTTCCACTTTGTGAAATGATAAAATGACACAGTAAGGCTTGAATAGCATAGAACACAAAGTACACACTAAAAAATTTCCTAAAGATAAATCGAGTAGTCGACTAACCAGTGGGAAGGATGGTTACGTCAATCGACACTAGAGAAACTAACCAGTGCAAGTGAAACTTAAACATGGAAGCACCCTTCGGGTATACTCTGCGAAGCACGATCCGAAATTTTTTAAAACAACAAGTTTGAATAAATAATTTAGTAACTACAGAAAAATATTATTGATCTTTATCAGTAAAAAAATAAGATTTTATAACAATACAACAATTACGATCAGCGGAAATTAATTCCAATTTTTTTTATTAATGGTGTTATGTTTTGTATGTCCAAAATTTCTTCCTCAATTAACTGACGAGCATTCCTTTCTTTCTCCACTAAAAATTCTGAACATAAAACGTTATCCAAGACACATTGATGTTCATTGTTATTAGGAAAAGATAAGAGCAAATCAAAAGAATTTTGAGAACAAGAAGGTTCAAGAATGATCTCGGGGAGATAATCAGCAAGATGGTCTAAGGTGTTGACCCCAATAATTCCTTCTTGAATATCTTCAGTCAATCTAAGAGAAGAGTGTTCCACACCACAATTATGAACACATGAGTTGGTCTCACTCTTATCCATTCCTAAGGTAGTTTTCAGATTTTCCAGCATATGGCATCTTTCTTCATCTTTCTCCATAGTTTCCTCCTCCATTTCCTATGATTGTAAAGATAAAATAGGACAATGAGAACCTTAAACAATCATCAATATGACCCGAAGTGTCTCATTATCAATAGAAAAACCCTCCTCTTGGTCAACTATAGAAAAATATGAACTCAATTTTATTACACAAGAGGTTTCTTTATCATCACTAGGAAAGAAGGGGGGAATGAAATGGTGGGAGGATACATATGTTTCTTCTGAAAAAGCATTTTTTCTTTGATCAACACCCCCCAAATTGAAGAAATATCCAAACATATGTTGTGAAACCAATTCATTAGTATCTTTATAATTTTCATATGAATCCAAGTCAACATGTAAAGTAGCATTGAGGCATGACTTGGATTCATCACCCATTACCTGATCTTTCTCATTAGAAAGAGAAATTAAATGTAGAAGACGCTCTCTAACAGAGGGAAAATCATTCAAATGAAATCTACAGAGAATATTCATATCTCTTTAAAATGTCTTCTAAAGATTCATCTTTTTACATTCCAAGCTCTAATATTTCTTCACATAATTCATCATAATTATAATTCTCAAAACCATGTAAAAAATCACATATAATTTTTTCCCATGTGTGAATAGAGACAGCTGGAAAAGTCTCACACCATCCTTTAACCCGTCCTTGAAAAGTAAGAGTCAACAACCTACATATGGAACCTTCATGAGTAATATTCTGAGAAAAACAAATTAGCTAGAATTGGACGAAGTGTTACGATGCATATGTCTCTCCCTCACCATCAAATTTAATTTTTGACAAGCGATTAACTATCTTTCTAGGAGTTCTACAAGATATAGAACTAGAAATACACCTCCATAAAGGGATTTGGGAAGGATCCATTAATAATGAAAATAATTAACAAGAAAGACTCCACATGTTCAACTTGTCATCTAGCCCTCCCTCTAGTGCCATTTCTGTCAGAGGGTTGAATAGGTCTATCAATCAGGTAAAGAAAAATGTATGATAGAAAGAGTCAATTAGAATCACTCTCATTTGGTATGGGAAGTTCTAACCAGTATGTGGGCCTTGTTGGCCCTGATTGCCACTAGGAATTAAAAGAAAAAAAAGAGGAAGATAAATAAATTCCCCCCCAAAAGAATTTGTATTGATCCTAAATCTAATATAATTAAAGCAAATGCAAGTTATCTATTCTAATTGTTTCTAACCTATCTTGATCAGCAACATTTCTAAAAGATAGACAAAATATGAAATGATATCGTTGATAGAGGAAATAGTTCATGTTAACAACAATAGGTTGAAACAATAACGAAATATACATAATCACAAATAGTTACAGATTGCACCTGCAACATCGACCATGTATCTATTAGAAACCATAAATGTGTAAGCCTCTCAAATAACAAGCATAGAAATAGTTCATATGAAAATATCATTCAAGAAACTCATAAAACAACATCACGTGTAGAATAGTCCCATATACAGTTGCAAATATTCATGATTCTCAAAATTCCTTATGCTCTTTATTGAATCAGAGATAATAGTACCATTTGATGCTACAATGTGAAAAAATATCTCTTTCATTCAATGGTCTTCCTTTTATAAAACAAGGAATACATTTCACATTCTTTAATTTCCAATAGTTACATCTATTCGTCTCACTTCTCTTGTCTTATCATATAATTCAAATATCCCATACATGTTCATTAATGAATATATGAACATCATGACCGGATTTTAAGAAGACTCTTAAGTCGTCAAATTCTCTTTGTAGGAATCCCATGATACACAGATATTGAAAATATATTCGACCTTGTTTATATATATATATATATATATATTCTTCATTCCTCAATTTTTTTGGGAATATTCTACAATCAACCTAGGTAAAAATATTCTACCAACATATTCTTCAATGCTCCATCTTTCCAACGAGCTCTCTCGTGCCCAATTTGGTCTTTTGGAACTCGAGATATGGCATGTTGAACAATTCATAGTCCATCTCCAATCAAATTCATTCCTCCATTTTTCCTGATTTTTTTAGGCATTTATATTGCTAATATGGCTCAAGTGTTTCTTCTAACATGTTCTTATCTTCGTTATATTTTCAGCAAACCCTCTCAAAACTAATTTTTCCCTTTGAAATGTGATTTATGGTTGTTTGAAGTTAATGCTCAACAATTGTCGATCCCATCTTGGGGTTAATATGGACCATTGATCTCATATTCCTAAATTGTTATCCCACATGCATTGTGGGAATTGACTTTGAGTTAATATTGTTTTCCCACCCCTATGTAGTTTTTTTGTGGAGTTAGGATAGGTATGGAACTTTAATCCCACGTAGACATTTTGACCCAGAATCTCGAAGAAAAATAGAAAATAAATAAAATAAAATAACTCTACAAATTTTGAAAAAAATTAAAATAATAATTTCAAAATCATGTTCAAAGGAATAATAAAATAATCCATTGCAATCCTAAATTTAAATGTCTGAAAAATAATCCAATTCGATGGTAATGGTAATGGTAATTCCTCGTACTATAATTGACAGTAAAACCTTGGATAGTAACTTACAGTAACTCATTGGACAAAAAAAGACGGTAAAATATCGGAAAATCTCATGTCCGAGAGTCAGATCTCTATGGTCGGGTTCAGAAAAATTAAAAATTAAAACTATGGAGATGGTGAATGTCTTATCTAATAGATTGAGTAGCACTGAACCCGATGGCTTATCATTTGATGGTTTCTTGTATAGATCGAGTCCAATAGCATGTGAACCTGATGGCTTATAATCAGATAGGTCTATTAGATTCGAGTGGTCACAAGGCTCATGAAAAATGTCAAGGTGAAAAACCTGATGGCAAAATCCCAAAAAATTAATAAAATAATCCAAAGTTTCATAGTCTGAAGGTTTGTGAGTTTGGTGAGTCCGATAGGCATGGTTGGGAACGTAATTTTCGAAATTACATCCCGAAATGGTGAAGCCCGATGGGATTAAATAATAAATAAATAAATATATATAAATAACAAATAAATAAATAAATAAAATAATATAAAAACAAAATACAAGTTTGAGCTTTAGGAAATTTGAAAACATGTCAGAAATTGGAAATTAAACCAAAAATTAAAATTAAATAAAATATAAAGAAAAAATAGGATAAATAAAACACAAATATAAATCTAATTCTACGGGAAATTTGGAAAAACCATGAACATGAAATAATAATGATGATGATGATGATTAACGTCCACTAAGACCTAATTGGTCTATCGGACCTTAAGTGGGTAAGTGATTACTTGTGATTCTTTAGAATTTTGTTTCTGTGCTCGAAAAGCATTAAGAGAAGCTTTCCAAGATCACCATACTTTTGTTGAGTTAAGAGGTTGGGAAGGTTGGTAGTGTGATCAATATTTTGAAAATGAGAT